>JASDQU010753098.1:14833-27055 GCA_032191745.1 Picea mariana | reverse complement strand
AGCATTTCAAAATGTGTGTGCTGGTACTGTCCAGCTGTAGGTTCTTTCTCCGTGCGCGCTGGCTCGCTTGATGACGTGTAGATGCTCCTGCATCAAGAAGGGAGATTTACCTTCAAGTTGGAGAACGAGAGGACATGAGGGAATTTTATTAATAATTTGATCTTAGTGTGTATGCTTTCATAGTTGGTCATAATTGTTGCAGATATTTCCAAAATAGAATTGTGTATAAAGTTGTGTGATATGTGTCCAAACTGGAATTAAGGAGTTAGAGAATGTATTGTAGCTAGAGAAATCATGGGTCACATTGTACATGTCTAAGAGAGACTAAGACCTCCAAACTAAATGTAACACGGAGATTTCATCCCGACTATTTGAATAAAGTAAAATTTATGTTTATTCTTCTCCCTTTTTATGTGTCTAGCCACAATAATTTAGTGGCTTTCATTTCTATATATTCAACAACTTTCATTTCATTTCTTGGACATGGAATTCCCAATAAAATCTTGCAAAACATGTGTAACGTCCCCGCTATAATCGTCATTTTAATTAATGCTTAATGTAGATATAATGTATGGCCACGACCAAACGATGTACATGCGAATTGTATTTCTGAATTTTAATAAATAAAATGGGATGTCAATTATTGGGGGACAATGACAGAGATGGGGGTTGATTAATCCACAAGAGAGAGGAGGGTCTAAGAGAATGTCTAAGAGAGGGGTCCAAGGGTGAATTACCCATGTTTATTAATTCAACCCACTTCCTAAAATTACTATTGGTATATGAACCTTCTAATTTTCTAATTGAGTGTCCCCAAATCCAATCATTGAATGCATGTAAGAGGGTGGGTGTAAGGAGTCACATCCCATAGTTATTGGGAGAATGGGGCCTTAGTACAATCAGCTTGGGGAAGTGTGTAAGTCAAGCAAGCAAAGAGAGGAAATTCTTATGGGTAGTTACAACAATTTTTGGACAGTCATAATTTGCATGAACAACAAGAAGAGAACAGGGAAGAAGAGCTTTGGAACTGGAGAAACCATGAAGGAAGAATTCTAGAGTGTATTTGGAGAAGAAGACTTAAGATCCTGGTTGTCAAGCCTGAAGAGTGAACTCATATGTGATTTTCACTATAAAAATAAGTGATTGTTGTTGTTTTCCTAGTTTTTCTAGCAATGAGCTCCCTTGAGTTTCCTAGTAGTGAGATTCCTAGTTACATATGTCAGAGAGACCATGATAAACGAATGGGATGCACGATTGAATAAGAGCAGTGAAGGGGTGCATTCCTTAGGTTGGGAAGGTCAAGAGGAAGAGAGTTGGTGGAAAATAGGAATAGTTGTAGGAGAATGTCAATGAGTTGTGGGTTTTTTTGAGTTGTGAGTCGATAGTGAGAGACCACCCTCTTTTGTGGATTGTTAGCCCCAACTCGGGGGTGAATTGTTCTTGATTTTTGGAATAACAATTCTATGGTTGGGTGGAACATCCATCCCAAGCAATTGGTTTTACAATTGTTTTTAAAAGATAAGTGTTTTATCTTGTTTCTATGTTGCATTATGAGTCTAATTGTTGTGTATTAACTCTATCTTTGAGAACGCTTTATATGTTGTTGTATTTGAGTTTATTAGTTGCATTTTATGTTTATTTTAGAATGTTGTAGATGCATCTAGTTCATGGTATCAACAAATGGTTCAAACTGTATGTTTTCATGTAGCTAGTAAGCTACAGGATTAGTTAGCAGAAAAATTTAATTTTATGAGTATTTCCACATGTAATGGTCCTCAGCTGGGTTGGGGAACATTATAGATTGGTATCAGAGCTTATGGTTCAACACTGGACCCATATGGGCCAAGAAACAGTGTGAATATGGGAAGATTTGTTGTTATATATTTCGATCTGTGACGAATTTGGGAAAAACGGAGAAAATTAGAGTGAAATCCACAAATTTGAGTGTAAATGCCTCAAAATTGTTGAAGAGATGATATGGGGCATCAATATGCAGAGTTGTAGAGTTGAATTCGACTTAAAAGGTCAAAAATCATGTTTTAATGGTTGTTGAAGAATTGGGGGAAGTTTGATGGATTGACAGTCAAGATCGCGTTTGATTTTGAGATCAATGGCCCAGATTCATTGTAAATAGATTTTAAAACTTATAAGGTTTTTCAAAGTTTGGCAATGTCTAGTAGATCGATGACCAAGATTCATTTTCGGAAGTTGGGAAAATGAGATAGATCAATGCTCTATATTTGTTTTTGGTCGTTTGGAAGTTGGATCATATCAATAGTCAAGATCATTCTGAATGGAAGATTGATGGCCCAGATTCATCTGATATTTAGTCAAAAAATTCTAAGCGTTGGAGTTCGCCAAAAGAGTTTGTCGATGGTCAATGGTCGGATTGGAAAGATTTGCGAAATAGCTTTAGTTTCTGACAAAAATTGTTGATGGTTGTGATCGGATCGGGGAGTTTGGTGAAGATTTTGGTTCGGCCAAAGGAAATCTCTTATCATCGATGGTCGATGATAGGGGATCGATAGAAATTGGCGAAGTATTTCATGTGTCTAAAGAAAATCACAGATCGTCGATGGTTGATAATTGGGGGTGGGTAGATTTCGCAAGGTGTTCAATTCATCCAACATAGATGGTGGATCATCGATGAAAGAAAAGAGGAAGATGATGTGTCTTTCCATGTCAGTATCCACATGTCATGCTACATCAACATCCATGTGTCATGCCACATCAACCAAGTTTCCATGTTAGAATCCATGTGTCATGCACATGTCATGCCAACTCAACTAGAGTGTCATGTCAGCATCCATGTGGCATTCCACATCATCCAAGAAATGGTTCATCGTTGATGGTTAGGGTTCGAAAAAATTTGTAAACAAGTTGGTTTCCAAAAGAAATGGTGAATGTTCGATCACCAATGATTGGGGTTCGGAAAGATTCATGGGAAAAAATTGGTTGCTAAGAGAAATGGTCGATGATCGATGATTGGGTCAGTGGAATCAACAAAGTGTTTCATGCGTCCATGGGAAATCGTTGACGATCGACGATCGACGATGGATGGTCGGGTCAGCAGATTTAGTGATGTCTTACAAGTCAGTTTCCAAAGGAAGGGTTCGATGGTCGAGTCAACAGTTTTTTCATAGTGTGGTGTGTGTCCAAAGGAAAGTGTCGATCGTCGATCACCGATAGAGTTCAGATCAATGGTCTAGATTTCTTCAAGTCGACGATCAACGATGTAGATTCATCCATAGGCTTTGGGAAGGTTTAGTGCATCAACGACTGAGATTACCCCCAAATTTGAGATCAATGGTGCAGATTAAAAGATTGTTATAACAATAAAGCATTCAATTTTTCTACGAAATTTTATTAATTTCAAAGGTCATTCACTTGCAGGGGCATTTTGAGGCCCTAAACAACGTTTTTAGGAGTTCAAATTTTTGAAACTATAAGTGCCAAAGGCACCACATAAAGTTCTTGCTACTTGAATAAAATAACTTGGAGAGAGATTCCAATAATATATCCCAAACGCAAAATAGAGCTTGTATGAGAAATTTACAATTGAAACAGTACAGGGTATATCTTCAGTACCAGTTTACTTCCAGAGGGCATAGCTCCTTGCTCAGAAATCTGTTTGGTGTGTAGGATCAGTCTATGGAAATATTATGAACAATAGAATTCATCCATGGAGCCATATTTGGAATCTAGGTACATAAAATGTGCATGAAGAGAAAGAAGACACATGTAGCATAAGTGATAAAATGGGAAAAGCATTCTAAACTTCTTTGGACCATAACTTTCAACTCGGAGCTCAGATTTGAGAAAACAAATAGTAGCTAGAAAGGTATTGAGGAGGAGAATCCATCTATCCACCCATATTTTTGAATTGGGAGCTAAAAAATTCTCATAAAATAGTAAAGCAATTTTGCAATAGAGAAAATAGAGCAATGAGTGGAAAATTGCAACTTGTGAATGTTGTAACATTTTGCTCAGAACTTAGAATGAGGCATGAGTATAATCATTGGAGAGTTGTTTCAGAGAAGAATGTGTCTAAGGAAACAAATTTTGACTTGGTGCATTATTCCCTTCATAAATTGAGATGAAGAATAATCTGCATTCTAATTAATGGAATGTTTAATAGTATGCATGTTCTAACAATAATTATTACATGCACATTTCTTGCAGAATTAGAGGTATATGAAAATAATTTTTGTTTCTTATATGAGGACTCGAGATATGGAATATTCCTAGGGATATTGCGACCATGAGGAGGATATTAGAGGTCGGCATATTAGCATGGGAAATGTTAAGACATATTCTAATGGAAGAAGAGGCAGGCAGGAGCATGTAACTATGAGAAGTCTGTAGAGAGAAGTGCAGAGTTATAGGGATGATAATAAAAGGATTATGAAGGCTTGGGAAGAGATACTTCAGAGTCTGAACATGCTATAGAAGCAAACCAATAAAGACTCTAGTACAAAGCAAGCAACTAGTTCTAGACAAGTGACCTCATCTAGATCCCATAGAAAAAGGAATGATCATGGGAATGATAGACAGTCAAGGAGTATGAGTAGGCATCATCATTCCCAAGGGAAATACACTAAGAGATATCATGCAAGTTCAGGTTCAGTGAGTATTCCAAGTGTGTCTCTTTTCAATAGGTAGAGAAGAATTCCCGAGGCAGACATCTTGCAAGGTGAACTCAGGAAAATCAAGCCACCAAATTTAAATGGTGAGCGCAGGAAGGGAGAAGAGGTCGAGGCATGGTTGTTGGAAATAAAGAAATATTTCCGGCTACATGATTACCCCTCAAGGGTAGAAGCTATATTTGTAACCTACCACTTGTAAGTAAAGGCATCCATGCATTGGGATCAACTTAAGCAATCCAAACACCTTGATGAGAAGAATATGTCATGGAGGCGGTTCAACGGATATTTCCAAGAGAAATATTTGTTCGAATATTACTATGAAAAAAATATGAAAGAGTTCTTTGAGCTCAAATTGGGAAGCATGACAATGGATGGATATGAGAAGAGATTCTTTGAATTGTTGAAGTATGTGGACTTCATAAAGGATGATAAAGTCAAAATATAAAGGTTTTTGAGTGTGTTACCTTCTTTCTACAGTGACAAGATACAATATGATAACACTAGGACTTTGGAGGAAGCCATGAGGAGAGAAAGGCATACTTATGAGTAGAGCATAGGAAGGATAGTTTTCCAGAAATCTTGGAATGACAAGATGAAGGGTAAAAAGGATCAAATGCATAAATGTTTTAAGCCACCCTTTTTAAAGAAAAAATCCCAATCAAATCAACAAAGACCGTTAACCCAAAATGAGCACAAGTTTGCATATTCATTTGGGAAAAGGGCAATGCAATAGCCTGTACAATGTTTGGGATGTGAGGGAAATCACTTATATATGGATTTCCCTCACAAAGGAGAAATAATTAGGATTTTCCACAACATTCAAGAGGTTTAAACAGTTGAATACATGGGAGGAAACATGCCAAGGATTTATGCAGCCTTGGACAACAAGAAATAATGATATCAATCCCTCATGATTGAAGTGGAAGGTAAGATTGATAACTAGCCCATATAAATTTTAATTGATTATGGAGCTATCCATAGTTACAGAAACTCTAATATTGTTGAAATATTTCACTTGAAAATGGAGTAAGCATAATAAATATTGGTTAGTTCAGTTAGCCACGGGGGCTAAGAGGAAAATCAATGAGATAGTTGAAGATTGTCCAATAGACACGAATCGACTCAACACAAAGGTAGATGTGAACATCATACCATTGGGTTTGTATGATTGTCTAATTGGCATGGATTGGTTGGAAAAACAACATGTTGTCCTAGAATTTTACAACAATACAATCACATGTCTTGATGAAAAAGGGCATCGAGGCAAGGTTCAAGGAATTTCAAGAGTTTTAGTTGTTAGATAAATTTCAGCTATGCAGTTGAAAAAGAATTTCAGGAAGGGATGTCATATTTTTTCATCCTATATGGAAGAGGCAGCCAAAGATAAAGTGGCAAGCACTGAAGACCATCCAGTTATGAGGGATTTTGAAGATGTTTTTGGGGAAATACCAATATTTCCACCAAATAAAGACATTGATTTCTCATCAATTTGGTGTGAGGATCTGCCCCAGTGTCCAAGACACCTTACATAATGGGAACACTAGAATTGAAATATTTGCATATACAACTTGAAGAGTTGTTAAAGAAGGGGTATACATTCCCAAGTGTGTCACCTTAGGGTGCCCTAGTTATTTTTGTAAAGAAGAAATATGGAACCTTGAGGTTGTGTATTGATTTCAAATAGTTGAATAAGGTCACCATAAAGAAAAAATATCCTTTGCCAATAATTGATGATCTATTTAATCAACTAAAGGGTATAAGAATATTTTCCAAGATTGACTTGAGATCAGGTTATCATCAAGCGAGGATAAAGAAAGAGGATATCAACAAGACGTCGTTCATGACAAGATACATGCATTATGAATTTATAGTAGTTCCATTTGGGATATCAAATGCTCCAACTATTTTCATGTGGTTGATGAATGGAGTGTTCATGGAATACCTGGACAAGTTTGTAATTGTGTTCCTAGATGATATACTCATCTACTCTAAGTCAGAAGAGGAACATGAGAATCATTTAAGAATGGTGCTTCAAGTTTTAAGAGAACACAAGGTGTATGCCAAGCTAAGTAAGATCATATTTCATCAAAGGAAGTTTCACTACTTGGTTCATATTATTTAAGTCGATGGGATACCAGTTGACCTTGAAAAGATAGAGGCCATTAGAGGATGGTCAACACCAAGAAATGTTATAGAGTTCAAATCATTCATGGGTCTTGTAGGGTATTAACGAAGATTCATAAAATTCAAAGATTGTAAGCCTAATCACTTTTTTGCAAAAGAAGGGAGTGAAATTTGAATGGAATCCCAAATGTGAATAAAGATTTCAACGACTAAAATACATATTGAATAGTACGCAAATATTGAAGATTGTAGATCTGGATGAAGATTTCATTGTGTGCAAGGTCTTGGTGGAGTCCTCACACAAAATGATCATGTGGTATGTTATGAGTCCAGAAAATTAAAAGAGCATGAGAGGAATTATGCCACACATGACTTGGAATTAGCAACCATTATTCATGCATTGATAATGTGGAGACATTACCTCATGAGGAGGACATTTGAGCTAAGGACAGACCATTGTGGTCTGAAAGATTTGCTTGGACAACCCACATTAAATACCAGACAAACAATATGGCTAGAATTCCTTAGTGAGTATGACTATTTGAATGATTTGAAAAATACAATAATAAGGGAAATGCACAATGTGCCATATGTTGGGCACCCAGGATATCAGAAAACAATTGCAATTGTGAAGAGGCAATACTTTTTGTCAGGAATTAAGAAAGAAGTGGTTAATTACATAGCCAGATGTCTAGAGTGCCAAAAGGTGAATACTGAACATGGGCATCCATCTAGGTTGTTACAACCATTCCCCATTCCATAATGGAAGTGGGAAGTAGTTACAGTTGATTTTATTATAAATATTCCTAGAACAGTGAAGTATCACGATTCCATTATGGTGGTGGTGGATAAATTAATTGAGGGAAAACATGTTATTCATGTGAAGACAACACACAAGGCAACAAATATTGTATAAATTTACATGAAATAAGTTGTCGGGCTACACGGGGTGCCTAAGGCAATAGTTCGAGACAGAGATCCCAAGTTTACATTCAATTTTTGGAAAGGTTTGTTCCAAGGATTTGGGACAAATATAAATCTCAGTACAATGTATCACCAATATTCAAATGGGAAAAAAAGAGGAATATAGAATAATTGAGGACATGCTCTGATTTTATGTGATGGACCAGCCATCAAAGTGGGAGGATTATTTCCACTTAGTGGAATTTTCTTAAAATAATGGGTATCATGCCTCATTAAAAATGGGTCCAATTGAAGCATTGTATGGCGGGAAGTGCAATGCACTAGTGAGTTGGGATAATCCAACAAACAAAGTTGTCATCGGTCCATATTTGTTGAGGGAAATGGAAGAACAAATGGCCAAGATAAGGCAGAATTTACAGGATTCCCAAGATAGGTATAAAATGTATGCAAACAAGAACAATTTTTTTAGATATTTTAAAGTGGGTGAACATGTATTTTTAAAAGTGAAAGTGAAGAAAAGATTGTTAAGATTAGGAAGTTGCCCAAAGTTGGCAGCAAGATATTGTGGGCCTTTTGAAATCCTAGAAAATATAGGGTTGGTTGCATACATGCTAGCATTTCCTTCATCCATGAGAGTGCATAATTTATTTAATGTATCATTATTAAAGAAATATGTGCCTAACCTTAACCAAATAATTGATTGGACTGTGATCCAGGTGGAACATGAAGGTGATTTCTGGGTGGAACTAGTATGCATGTTGGACCAGAAAGTCAAAGTGCTCAAGAACAAAGCCATAGGGTTGGTAAAGGTTTAATGGACCTACTACAGTCCCGAAAATGCAACATGGGAGCATGAAGAAAACATGCGGGAGAAATACCCGTAATTTTTTGTAAATTTTGACGAAAACAGAATATAAGGATGCAAGACTCCATTTTGAGCAGCTAGAGTTTCGAAACCACATATCAAATTCCTAGCCAACCTACATTGGGGGGCCTAAGAAAAGAATGGTACATCCTGATGGATTGAGACCAGTGAAGGGGGTACATTTTTTGGGTCAACGGATTGAGAGGAACGTGAGATTTTGGTTGGAACTATTGTTGGAGTTGTAAAATTGCAGAAATTTTATTCTTGGTATTGTGATATATATAGTGTGTGTGTGTGCACCAAGGAAGGTGCATAATTGTAGGGGAGGGGAAATGTAACATCGCCACTACAATCCCCATTTTAATTAATTCTTAATGTAGATATAATGTATGGTCACGACCAAGCAATGTATATGCTAATTGTATTTATGAATTTTAATAAATAAAATTGTATGCCAGTTGTTGGGGGACATGGATAGAGATGGGGGTTGATTAATCCAAAAGAGACAGAAGAGTCTAAGAGAATGTCTAAGAGAAGGGTCCAAGGGGGAATTACCCATGTCTATTAATTCAACCCACTTCTTAAAATTACTATTGGTAAATGAACCTTCTAATTTTATGATTGATTGTACCCAAAGCCAATCATTGAATGCATGTAAGAGGGTGGGTGTGAGGAGTCACATGCCATAGTTATTAGGAGCATGGGGCCTTAGTACAATTAGATTGGGGAAGTGTGTAAGTCAAGCAAGCAAGAACAGAGAGAAAATTCATATGGGCAGTTACAACAGTTTTTGGACAGTCATATTTTGCATGAATGACAAGCAGAGAAAAGGGAATTCTAGCGGGAAAAATCCCCCTATACTGGGTTGAGATACAAGAAAAGCACTGACTTCCCTTAAAATATAGTTCTATTCTTAATCTACCCCAAAACTATCTAAATTGGAAGACAAGAGAGAGGAAAGAAGCTCAGTAGGTGCACCTTTGGTCCGTGCATTTGGTGTAGACTTCTTTCTCCTATGCAGCTTCCTATATTGTGGATCTCCTCCCAAAGTTGACCTGTAAAAGCTTAGTAAAACAATGCTACAACGTATATGATCTCTACTTATCACTTTCAATATTCAAATATAGACATAAATTCATAAATCAATAAAATCATATAGACACAATGTTTTGGGACAGGAATGAACTCTTTTATTCAATATTAAGATCAAAAAGATTACAACCTTCATCGGCGAACACCCCGTGAACCAGGTCCAGGCTCCTCTATCGTGGCTCGAAGTGCATCATTCCCATGATTTCCTCTCACAACCAACTGATCTCTTGGGAAAAGGGAAAGGGTTGTATAAGGAGAAAGGGATAGAGGGGAATGTTGACGCCAAATCTCAGAAAGGGGTGCAAAACTTGGGCTAAGAAGGGGAAGGGATTTTGGAAGAGTTTTCTTATTCTCTTTCTTGTTGTTGTAAATGAAACCCAAGACCTATTTTTATATGAGAAAAAGATGGTTATTCGATTTGGGGATGGTCTACAATGGGTAAAATGGTTGGGAAACCCTCGATAGCCTATAAACTCCGTCGAATTCCTTGCAAGTTTATATTTTTGCAATTTTTGGAGGTAAACACGAGCTAACTAGCATGCATCTTGCATATGTATGCGGGCTATCAGTTGAGCAGGGTGCGTACATGTTCCAAAAAATGGTTTTTTAAGAAGAATCCTTAGCAGTAATTTGGAAAATTATGTAAGTGGAAAGGTTAATGCCATGTATGCATAGGTAAGGCATTTTTGGACTATAAAATATGCCCCCTAATGTGTGAGGTCAGAAGAGAAAATGATGGCCGAAATACATTACAATATTTTTACCAGTGGGAAGGCACAGATTCAAGTGAGCCTGGGACCAGAGTTCGGGAGTGTGCCATCTACAAAACAATGATAATCTCTCTGAGGCGAGCATACCCTTGCTCGGGATGAACTAAGCATGGTTGCCAATAAAGTACACTGTAGATCCATGTCATAGAAATGTCTATATAAAGTGTATTCGTGAGAAATACACAACAGATCTACATCTCAAAATCATTTGAAGATATACAAGTACATTATATTATGTAACTTCAAAAAGTTAGAATACAAGTACAATACAATATAATGTTTTAGTTAAAATGTTTTTTATTGAAAACAGACTTTGGTTCACTAGTTGGTCCTTGAACAATGTCGACCACTTGTTCTAGTTTCCATGCACGTGGCAGAACAGGTGGCAAGTTTTGATGTATTTTCAAACATGTGTCACTTTTTTGATAGTGTAAGGTAATGCAATCTTTTTTATTTACAAAAAAAAAAAAAAGTTAAAATGTAGTCAATTAGGTCTAGTCTTGGTGGTTGAGAGAATTGATTATTAACCTCTCCACCCAAGTTCAATCCCCGTAACTAACATGTTTGAGCTCTTAATTGAGATCTTGTGGCTATGCCAAGGTACCGACGACCTCACTCTTCTTAGGCTTAGAGAGAGATCGACTTTCTTCCCCGAACAGTACACAGTGCCCAAAAACTTTATTAACCTTAGAAAAATGTTAAAGTTATAATGTTAAATATACATTATAATAAAATTTAGCTTACAAATATAAAAACACATTTATTTTAACTACAAGTAAAATGCAACCAACTTAAACAACTATAAAAATTTAAATATAATAATAATAATAACAATAATATATATAATGTGTATTTTTTTTATTCATTAAATTAAATTGACTCACCCAGATGGGGTGTTTGTAGGTGGGGCTCAAACAAGTCTTTCAACTGTCGCCTCACATATCATTAATGACCTGTCAAGTCTAGTGCATGTGGGAGGTACGGGTGCCAATGAGGGACTAAGGCAAGGATGCGAGGGGGAGGACAATTCTCTCTCCAACCTACTACAAACATGATGAGAACCAGATCCATGCAGGGTCATGGGTACAATGATGCGATTGATGGATTTGATTTCAAACTTGACCTCTTGAACGTCTACAGTAGTGGGGAGTATGATAGTGCAAAGTGGTAGAAGGAGGAAGTTTCTCAAGCAATAGTGGTTGTGTATGGGCGAAACAATCTCTCTAGAGGTCGTTGGAATGAAACTCTGTTAAAGTCAGGCTCATTGATGGATTTTTGGCTAGAATGAGAATGAGCTAGAATATGGATCCCCCACAGTCCTTTCTGGTGTTAGCTCATGGTAATTGGTCTTTCATCCTTGGGATTTGGTGGTCTTTGACTAAGGGTTTCATTATGTTTTAGAGTGTAGTGTTTGAGAGAGTTTTTAGTTTTGTTTCCACTCAAATAGCAAGTTTCAAGGCACTGTTACTCCTTTGGTTGGTATCTCACCTCTTTTCTTCCCTCAGTTATAGACCATATCCTGGGTGGTTGTTCTGGCATATTTTTTGGGGGTTATCTTGTGATAGTATGGTTTGTAGTTCAAGTAAGAGTGTAGGGGTGTGTAAAAGGAAGGTTGGGGCAATGGTAGGAAGACCCTCAACCTCAAAGGATCTATTGTTATCATCCATAGCTATAGAGGATGCCTATGAAGAAGATAAGTTGTTCAAGGGAAAAGTCTCAGCAAAGGATAAGGGAGGTAGAGGAGATAGAAAGGAATTCTGAGCTAAGCAACAAACCCTCTCGAAGGACCAAATTTTGTAGG
>JASDQU010753097.1:37413-48485 GCA_032191745.1 Picea mariana | reverse complement strand
TGCAGTGTGGGCTAAGGATGCAAAAATGTTACCTGTGGGTGCCTTTGTAGAAGTCATGGATGCATTTTTTTCTAAGTCCATTCTTTGCCTTTTATTCTTCATTCTTTTATTCTTTTATTGCTTTTTGTTCAAGAGCTAATCAGGGGACACTGCCCTGGCGTGGTGACCAGTGGTGACAGCGTTACCCACAAGTATTTTCACAGAAATGAGAAGGTTGGCTCGTGATGAGACCCCCTTTCCCTTTGCCATGCAGCCAAGAGTCACTGCCCTGGTGTGGTGACCAACTAATGGCAATGTCATATTGTTAGATACTCATGGACCTAATAGGTTGGTTCGTGATGAGACCCCGTATCCTCTGGTTAGGTCTTGTTTTATTATTTTTTCGGGTCCCTCTTGTTTCTTGCTGAGAAGCTTTTTATTGCTTTCTCGAGGATCCCTGGGCAAAGCATCTCGAGGTTTTATTTTTTGGCTTTTATCTTTTACCAACTTGCTTTTACCTTCTGGGCCTTTAGTGTAAATGTGTTGAACCTGCATAGAATAGATCTAGGTAAACACTAATACACACATTTGCAAAAAGAATTGGAGAAGGAAGAAGAAGGAGAGAAAGAATGGAAGAATTCTCATTAACCGTTGTGAATAATAAATAATTTACACATGATATACTATGTATAACTCAATGAGTTCGACTTGAGGTGAACCAAGTCGCCATAGTGGTGGTCTAGAGTGATCTGGACACACACCAACAGTTATGGGAGTGAACTGCCACCTATTCTAGTCTCTCAGGCAGTTACGGGAGTGAATTGCCACCTAGTTGAGTTAACTACTCAACTAGTCTTCAGTTAATTGACTGAACNCTGATGATTTAACTCACCGATAGCAACCCTGGAGTTGGTTTGCATGTCGTAGATGTCCACAAAATTTGGTGTGAATATAAATTTCTTTCTGATGCTGGAATTTGTCATCTGATACACAGAGAGAAGGTTGACAGGAAGCTTGGGAACATGCAACACGTTCTCGAATATTTCGTTGGTGAGTTCAATACTTACTTTACCGGTGACTTCGACAGAAGAGTTGTCCCCCATCAGAATAGGAGGACCTTTGCATGCATCCAAATAAGAATAGACTACTTCTGAGGCAACCATGTGATGTGATGCTCCTAAATCTATGATCCAAGCATTGGGAGAGAAGTTGATTGCAATCAAGGCATGGCTAGAATTGCCTTTCTTGGAATCCAGATCTTCTGGCTTCTTCTTCTTTGCACCCTTAGGGATGTGATCTCCAAGGTTGTTTTTCTGAAGTATCTGAGACATTAGATCTATTTGTTTTTTCATGCATGCAGATTCCGAATGGAATCCTTTGTGACAGTATGTGCATTTATCTTATTTTCTTCCCTTTTCTCCTTTGGATCTGGAGGCATCGATGAAGGGTTTTGTGTACCCTTCCTTCTTCGTATGTGCATGAGATTTCCGCTTATATTTATCTTTATATTTATGATATTTATGGCTTCCATCATGCACAGTGAGTGCATGCACCCTTGGGCCTTTGATTGCAGCCATGTTGATGAGCTTGGTTTGCTCTTGTGTCAAGGATTCGATAAAGTCCTCAAGAGAAGGCATCTTCCAGGTGGCTCCAGAGGTGAATATGAAAGTATGGAATGTGGATACGAATATAGAGAATTCAGGTCCAATATTGGAGAGAATGGTGAGAACCATTTGTTTCCCCTCCTTTGATTTATCAACCCCGCAAGCTTTGAGTTGCGACAGTAAATCCTTGAATTTTGTAAAGAAATCTTGGATATTCTTGAAGCGTTTTGGATCCAATGTGAGTAGCTCCACCTCCAACATGTGTCCCCTCATCTCATCCTATTTTCCAAAGATCCCTTCCAAGATGGTCTAGGCTTCATTGGGATTCTTACAGGAAGATATATGAAAAAGGAGATCGGGAGAAATAACACTGCAAATTGTTTCGAGTGCCTCATCCATGCGATTTAAGTACTTGGATTTTTCTATGGTTGATGTCAGCTCTGTATCTATTCATGGTTAATATATACAACCCTATAGATCGAAGATGTATGGATATTTTCTCCTTCCATGCAAAATAGTTGTAAGGTGTAGGAATGAATTCTTTTTGGAATTCCATCTTTTCGCTGTCTTCGATCTTTTGTACCTGCAAAAACATTCAGTGAAGCTTTTTCTTAGCATTCCATCGGATATAATACCATGTAAATGTGTTGAAATACACATAATAGATCTATCTAAACAATGATACACACATTTGCAGAGAGAATTGGAAAAAGAAGAAGAAGGAGAGAAAGAATGGAAAGAATTCTCATTAACCGTTGTGAATAATGAATAATTTACACATGATATTCTCTGTATAACTCAATGAGTTCGACTTGAGGTGAACCAAGTCACCATAGTGGTGGTCTAAAGTGATCTGGACACACACCAGCAGTTACGGGAGTGAACTACCACCTAGTTGAGTTAACTAGTCAACTAGTTTTCAGTTAACTGACTGAACATAAAGTAGTGAGGAGTTAACTCAAGGAATTAAGGCTAATGCGTCACTTTGGTGATGATACCAAGAAAAAGTCGAATTAGCATGATGATGATCCCAATGTTGCATGGTGATGATCGCAATGCAACATCTAAACTCAACTCAACTAGTCAAACTGAAGTGTGAACTGAAAGAGAATATTCTCCAGGTGGAATATTCTCTCCTAAAATATAAGAGACTCGATAATGACTAATTATGACTAATGAACAAATAAAAACCTTAGGAAAAATAAATCCTAGGTGTGTGTGAAGTAACTCCAACAGTTATAAATTTAGAAGATGATAGACCAAATATAGTGTTTGGTCCACGTTTTGAAGGTACCAAAGATTATGTTGCTCCTTTCTACATTACGCTGACTGTGCATGATCATTTTCTCCATAATTGCATGTTGGATTCCAGATCCTCCCACAATGTGATGATTAAAGATATCATGGATAGACTTGGTCTCAAAATTACCAGACCATATGGAGATCTTTATTCTTTTGATTCAAGAAAAGTTAAATGTTTGGGTATGATTAAAGATTTAGTGGTCAATCTTGCACAAATTCTTGTAAAAAGTGTTATGATGGATGTGGTTGTTGCTGATATCCCTTTGAAGTATGGTATGTTGTTATCTAGGTCTTGGGGCACTAATCTTGGAGGATCCCTTCAACTCGACATGACATACGCTACAATCCCAATCTTTGATGGACAGTTCACCTACCTGTACAGAGAAACAAGGCTGGCATATATAGTAAGTGATCCACTGAATCCGAATAATTACCCTATGTATGTGGCAGATCAGGATTTAGGAAATTGTATACTATCGATTGATGATGATTTAGAAGAATGTATAGAAGAAAATTATACAGAAAAATAAAAAATTGAAAAAACAAATGAAAATGTAAATAAGATTGGAGTTTGGAAAATGTATTTCGATGGTGCTTTGTCATGTGAAGGAGCATGAGCTAGAGTGATGTTTGTGGAACCCGGGGATGATTTTATTATTCCTTTCTCTTATAGATTACAGTGGTATATCGATTACACCAATAATGTATGTGAATATGAAGCCCTGGTCTTGGGATTAGAGGCTGCCAGGAAGCTGAAAATTGAAAACCTGATTGTTTATGGTGACATGGAATTGATCGTAAAACAGATAAAGCAACAATACTAGGCCAAACACCCAAGGTTGAGATCCTACATAAATTGTGTCTGGGATCTGATTGATAATTTTTTCTCATCGTTTAATATCCACCACGTTCCCAGAGTTGAAAATCAACAGGCAGATTCCTTGGCCAAAGCCGCTACGATGTTTGTACCTCCTACTGTCCTTAAACTAAAGTATCATATAGAAATGAGGCACATACCATCAATACCAAACAATATACAACACTGTTAGGTATTCGAAGATGATGAACAAATCAAACAATTCTTAGAAATGGTGGACGAATTTGCTGAAATCCATATTGATCAGGAAAATCAGAATGATCCTATTTGGATTATGTAGGAAGGTGAAGATCCTCAAGAGTTTCGAGATAAGATCGCAAATCACCACATGCTTGTAATAAAAAATAATCAGATCCCTAAGGGTTTGATTCCTCTGGGGAGATTATTTGTTCGTGATGACATTCCCCTAAAGTCTACTTTACAGCCTCAGCATGAAGAGGTTGAAGACTGTGATATAGGCACCAAGGAAAATCCTAAGCTGGTAAAAATATCTAAATACCTTCCCCCTGAAGTGAAAAGAAAATATGTCGAATTGCTCAAACAATACAAGGACATTTTTTCCTAGTCCTATGATGAATTAAGAACTTATGATGCGACCGTAATTGAACACAAGATTCCTCTGAAGCAGGGTGTTAAACTGTTCAGGAAGAAGCTCAGACAGATAAATCCCATACTACTACCTGTAATAGAAAAGGAGGTAAAGAAACTCCTGGATGTTAAAATCATTGTTCCACCTAGATACTCTGAATGGGTAGCCAATCTAGTACCGGTAAGAAAGAAGAATGGTGAAGTCAGACTATGTGTAGATTTCAGAAATTTAAACAAATCATCCCTCAAAGATAATTATCCATTACCTAAAATGGATCATGTATTGGAAAAAGTGGTCGGGGCAAATAGAATGTCCATGATTGATGGATTTTCGGGCTATAATCAAATTGTAGTCCACGAGGATGATAAAGAAAAAAACGCGTTCACCACTCCATGGGGTACCTTTATGTATGACAAAATGTCATTTGGTTTGATGAACGCAGGTGCCACTTTCCAACGAGCTATGGACATTGCCTTTGTCGATGAAAGAGATAAATTCGTTGTCATTTATCTTGATGATCTAACTGTATTTTCTAAATCTGATGCAAAACACCTGGTACACCTCAAACATACGTTTGAGGTACGTCGCAAATTCGGTTTGTCTTTAAACCCCAAGAAATCTCACTTTGCAATGCAAGAAGGTAAAATCTTGGGCCATATAGTATCTCAGGATGCAATTAAAATTGACCCGAAAGGAGTTGAAGCTATAGATACTATCAATATTCCAAGAAATAGAAAAGAGATTCAGTTATTTTTAGGAAAAAATAATTTTTTAAGAAGATTTATCCCAAACTTCACTGAAATCGTGAAATTGATTACATATATTCTTAAGAAAGTCAGTGATGTTAAATGGAAGACTGAAGCCAAAGTGTCATTTGAACGCATCAAGAAGGTCATAGGTGAAGCACTAGTGCTGGCAAGTCCAAATTATCTGAAATAATTCTTAATTTTCTCATTCGCATCCGAACACACAATCGCTGCGGTACTCCTTCAGAAGAACGAGGAAGGGTTCGAACAACCAATAACATTCTTCAGTAAAATACTGAGAGACGTAGAACTGAGATACGATATAATGGAAAAGCAGGCCTATGCAATGGTGAAGGCCCTAAAGGCTTTTAGGACCTATGTACTACATTCTAAAATAATTGCATATGTACCTACCAGTTCTGTTAAAGATATACTGGTTCAACCTGATAGTGACAGAAGGAGGGGATGATGGCTTGCTAAAATTCAAGAATTTGATCTAGAGGTGAAACCAAAAAAGCTCGTCAAAGGACAAGGTTTGGCTAAGCTACTAGCCAAATCTTATTTCAGAGTGCTCGGAATAAACAACCTGCGGGAGTGCGAAGGATTTCTGGACATAGACGAATTCGACGATCCAATACCCACAACTCAAATCGAGGAGAAGTTCTCTTCTTCAGCTTGGTATAAAGATATATTCTACTACCTTCTAACTCTACAGTGCCCAGATGATATGACTCCTTCTAAAGCTAGAACGTTAAAGTTGCATGCGGTAAAATATTGTATCACGGGTAGCCAATTATATTGGAAGGATCCTCTAGGCTTTTTACTGAGCTATTTGGTAGAATCCGAAACAGAGAGAGTGATAAATGAATTTCACGAAGGAGTGTGTGGAGGTCGTCAGCATGGAGAGCAACGACCTATAAAATCATAAGAGCAGATATTATTGGCCTAAATTATTTGTTGATGTGAATGCCAAAGTTAGAGCCTGTAATCCTTGCCAAATGTTTTCAGGCAAGCAGAAACTTCCCGCATTACCTTTGGTCCCAGTTAAAACAGATGCCCTGTTTCAACAATGGGGGCTGGATTTTATCGGTGAAATCAATCCACACTCTAGTGTGCAACACAAGTGGATCCTGACCGCTGTAGATTATTTCACCAAATGGGTAGAATCCATTCCGACCAAAAATGCTACAGATTCGGTGGTGATAAACTTCTTGGAGGAAAACATTTTATCCAGATTTGGCTGCCCTCGGAAGATAGTTACAGATAATGCCCAGGCATTTAAATCTATGGTGATGGTCAGTTTTTGCCAAAAGTACAATATTGTACTGGGCCATTCCACAACATACTATCCTCAAGGCAATGGATTAGCTAAATCATCAAATAAAATCTTTATCACCATAATTAAGAAAGTGTTGAATGAGAATAAGAAAGCCTGGCATGTGCATTTGAAATATGCCTTGTGGGCGAATCGGATAGGCACCAAAAAATCGATCGGGATGCCCCCTTTTCAAATGGTGTACAGAACTGACATGGTACTACCCATAAACCTGGCTCTGACTGTAATGAAACTCTGGCAAGATGAAAAGGAAGATCCAAATCATGTCACCAGAAGAATAAGTCAACTGATTGAAGTCCACCAAAATCTGGCTGAAATAGATGAAAAACTTCATAAGTATTAGGATAACATGAAAGCCCTGTTTGACCAAAATTCTAAAGATAGGGAATTCCTCCCTGGTGACCTGGTTTTAAAGTGGGATGCTAGAAATGAAGACTCAGGAAAGCATGGCAAATTCGACCATATCTGGTGTGGACCTTTCAAAGTCACAGCTTTTGAAGGGAAGAATTCATTTTTGTTAGAAAATATGGATGGTAAAATCCTCAATGATCCTATCAACGGGCGTTACCTGAAGCATTTTATGCAATAATCGATTTCCAAACCCTCATTGTACATACCGGTTTGTTTTCTTTATTTTGATTCACAGTTCTTCATTTTTTCAGTAAGTTTTTACTTTCACTGTAAATAAAACCAAGTTAGTTGATTTCATAAAAACAAAGAATATAAAAACAAGTAACATACAGAGTTTGGTTTGTGTAAGTTCCCGACATCTTTCATATTACTGTCATGAAGGATACTTGCCGATAACCGAGAGATCAGAGACATTATAAACCAACCTTCATGTATCAGAACATTGGCTCTCGCTCGAAACAGGTGACAAATAAATAATTTACTTGGGTGAAAATATAAGAGTGAATCTAAGGTATGAGCATATGCCCTGTTTACATTTCCAAAGAAATATCATTTAATATGACAGAGGTCTCATATGTAGAAATATTATCACCTAATATATAACCAGGGGAATGGAAATTACACTTTAAGTTATCAAGAGTTTCCTCTAGATAAAATAAAAAGTCAAATAAAACTTGAAATAAAAAGCAAGAAATAAGAAGACCTTAAAGAAAAAGTCTCAAGAATCGAGTATAAAATTTGCACGGGAGTAACCATACTTATAACAAAACATCTGAAAACCTTCATTCTTTTCCCCCGCTCATTTTCAAGGTTGGATTTTCATGTGATTATTGATATCATCCCATGGTATTCACTGAGGAAAAAGGGTCTCACCTTAACTTTGAAAACTCATAAACAATTTTTCAAAACGAGAATAGGTAAAAAATTCATAATTCCTCTAATTTCAACTGAACAAAAAAGTATGTCTAGGCTAATATTGACTCTCTTAGCCCTTCTAACAGGTTTAAATTGATTTGTTTTTCTCAAGGAAAGTCCCTAGAAAATAAAAATTCTCCATGAGAATTTCCCTGTAGGCAAAGGTGTTTTGAAAGTCAAAGGAGGATTAGTCCATAGTAATCAAAGTGAGTTAACAGACCTATATTGTTAAATTATAAACAGATATCATACCTGGTATATTGTATACAAATTGATTGCCCCCATTTCATGTTTTAAAAATATAAGACAGATGGTGAAAGGAAATTCATTAAATGATTGCCCCCATCCAGTCCAAAAAAAAAGAGATGATGAAAGGAAATTCATTAAATGATTTCCCTCATCTCAGCATTTAAATGAAAAATTACTAATTGAAGTGGTGAAAGGAAATTCAATGTGGGAAATTAGATAACTTCAATGGGGTACTGAACATGCTCATTGGCAGTGAAGCAATGTCTACGATATCTGCAAGGCTATTATACATGATTATAATGTGCTCTGGTAACTAGTTCCTTTTCGACTAGATCTACATCCTAAGCTAACACGAGACTCCCTAATTAAAAACATTGAAATTACTTTACCTTGATGCGGACAAAATCGAACAAATCCTGGTAGAATGATTAAGGTTGTTTTGATTATCTTAAGCAAATTTGAAGTCAGTTTTAAGAAAAGGAAGCTATTGATAAGCTTAAACTCGAGATCAATGAATGATTACGTTTTGAAGGTTTTCAGAGATAAGGATGAAATCCTAAGTCCTTCGGTGTGACCTCTTTTGGAATGTATTTCACTGAAATGCAATAATGAATCCATTTACCCAATAAACTCACTTGGTCTACTGTTCTTTTTGTCCCATAGGGAGACGAGATCCCTAGATGGAGCCTATGTTGAAACATTTATTTTTTCTAAGGTTTAGACTTAAATAGGTTTAATTCTCGTTAAATAAGGACAAATGCGCACTTGGATATCACCATTGATGAGGTATTCCGTTTGATACAATGATTCTAATCTCTTAAAATTTATGGAGCCGCCCACTAGTTAAAAGGTCAAATCGCTAAAAGCAGTATTAAAAATATCGGGTTTCGGGGTTTCACAGACCTAACAGTCCAACATATAAAGAGTCTCAATGTCCCGACATGAGAAATCGTGAAACTACGATAATTTTTAAGCCATGTTAATTAAGGCGGTAAAAGGGATTAGTACTAACTAATCACATCGCGACTTTGCAATTCGTGGATCCTGCCTCGAGCGACCACCAAAATTCCGATATACGAAATTGTGAAACTAGCTTAAAATTAAACCAAGTTAATTAAACGATTAATAATGATTAACGATAATTAAATCATATCGCAATTTCAATTTTCTGGAATCCTGTCTTGAACGACAACTTGAAATCCCGATACCCGAAGTCGCGAAACCCTTAACTAATCATGATCAATTAAAAGGTTAAACTCAATTAATATTAATTGATCAAATCATGATCTCGTGATTTGGGGATCATAACTTGAAACGAAATAAGATCGCCCGGGACTCCAAACCCTGAAATGGATTAAGGTTAAACACAATTAATTAACACGATAAAGCTTGATTTATTAACACCTTAAACAATCTTATCTCCTGTAAAGTTTACGTTGGCTTGAAATGTGGGTAAATTCAAATGATCTCTATGCTTTTCCCAGATCATGAAATATCGACCATTAATGACATTAATAGTTGATTTAGGGAAATGATTTCAAACAAGATCCTGATTTATGACCCAAATCTTTTGAATAAAGGAATTAAATGCATTGTTAGAAAAGGTCTATGCAGATTGATATGCTTAAGGCAAAGAAGATTTTTTCATTTTCTGAATTACATTCTTGTTTTCACGAAGCTTGCCTAATGAGATACTCAGTCCTGTGTGTTTTCTGTGACAAATAGTAAGTTTTATTTTTAGAACTGTGACCATGCCGCCATGAAAAGCAACCAAAGAGACTAGTGAGGGTTGTTAATGTTTAAGCCATTATTATAGATGTTTGCATTTCATTAGATAACAATAGCATAATCCAAGATCACTGAGAAATACACAATCACAAGAGACACAACATTTATCCTGGGAAACCCTCTAGGGGAAGAAAACCCAAAACTTCCTTAATATAGATAGCCAATACAATGCCAAGAGATCTCTTATGCTAATACAGAAAGTCCTCTCCTAGATATGCGCCACTCTCTCTCTCCTTTTCCGGTAAAACATTAGAACTTGTCTCTCAAATTGAGCAAGTGAGTTGTGTCTAAGTGAGGCGCTAGCCTCCTTTATTTATACAAGTCTGGCATGTGTGAAGTGTTTCTTCACTAGCAGGGCCAACTTCTCAAACTGGGTGGGTAAACCCACCTTTATTATATTTTTGGGTCTCTTTAATAACTGTTGGGGCCGACTTCTTATTCTACCTATTACAATTGCCTTTTGACCAATCCGCAAAAGGGGATTTGGTCCTATCACAATAACCGACATGATCAATCCACAATGGGGATTGATCCTATGATTAATATAAGAATAATAATAAGAATGCTCTTTGCAGTTACAATATTTCAACACTCCCCCTTAACAAGAAGGGTATTCTTTAGCAGCATCATGCAAGAGAGAGAGGACAGCATCATCAACATCAAGTGGGAGGAAAACATCATCAATATCATCTTGGATGGCGTATCTATAAATCATCAGAAGTTTTCTTCATCGACAACATCATCATTCTCAAAGGAATTCCATCATCATCTGCATCAATATGTATTAGTATAAAAACTGATACATCATCATCACAGCACAAGGCTATCTCATCATAATACAAGATTGGCTTTACGTCACAGCTGTCAAGCTGGAAGCTCAATACTTGTCTCATCTCAATGTCTTACTTTACGTCACAACACTCAAGATGGAAGCAAGATACTCGTCATGCTTTACGTCACAACCATCAGGTTGGAAGTAGGATACTAGACTGGCTTTATGTCACAGCTATCCAGCTGGAAGCTCAGTGCTAGTCTCATCATATCATCTTGCTTTACGTCTGACAGCTTGGTCAGAAGCAAGGATCGTCTCATCTTGCTTTACGTTTGACAACTCGGTCAGAAGCAAGGAACATCTCTTCTTGCTTTACATCTGACAACTCGGTCAGAAGCAAGGAGCACTTCATCTTTCTTTACGTCTGACAATTAGGTCAGAAGCAAGGGACATCTCATCTTGCTTTACGTCTAACAACTAGGTCAGAAGCAAGGAACATCTCAT
>JASDQU010753097.1:11765-37313 GCA_032191745.1 Picea mariana | reverse complement strand
ACGAGTGACAAATCTTGCTTTATACTTCTCAATACTTCCATCAACAACATGTTTTATTTTGAAGAGCCATCTGGAGGATACCACATCTTTATTTACCGGTCTGGGAACTATTTCCCATACTTTGTTCTTCATTATGGATTGGTATTCCACTGTCATGGCATCTGCCCATTCTTTTCTCTGAATGGCTTCTTTAAAGCAGGTGGGGTCCTCTTCTAGGAGGTCACACATCAAAGCCATATAACTGGAGAATGGATTTGGTCTTTTCACCTGTCTCATAGTTCCTTGGGGAACACCGTAGTTCTAGATCTATGGAAAGAGATCCCTTCTGCTGCAAATACTCTTTAAAGTTTAACCATTTAAACATATGAGAGTACATACCTTTGATAGCATTTGCAGGTGGTGGCACCATCTGGCAGCAACGGTAATCATTACCAACTCTTTAAAAACTTCAAGGGTGTCTGCCACTGGTGGTACAGCTGCTACTGCAACTGGTACTACAACTGTAACTGGTTCTGAGACTGCAACTGCAACTGCAACTTAGGGTTTTATGAGGAAACCCTATTTTTTCAAACTTCAAATTTTGAAATTCTGATCCAGGGGATAGATGTGCTGCGCTGAGGCGAGTTAGCTGGTGCAGTCAGATTTCTGAAAATCCAACTTTTACCCCCTCAAACTTGATCTGCGGATTTCTGGACTGGTGCTTCTGGTACTTCTGGTACTTCTGGTACTTTGGTTTTTTGGTACTTTGTGAAAACTAGGGTTTCACTTTCCGAGAGATCTAGCCACTGAAAAGGTGCGCTGAAGGTGCCAAAATGATCCTTGGGGGAGGGCACACTTTTCTAGATAGTTTTAGGGCTGAAAATCTTCACTTTTGAAAAACCCTAATTTGCTGGGGCTGACTTCTTATTCTGCCTATTACAATTGTCCTTTGACCAATCCACAAAAGGGGATTTGGTCCTATTACAATAACTGACATGATCAATCCACAATGGGGATTGATCCTATGATTAATATATCAATAATAATAAGAATACTCTTTGCATTTACAATATTTCAACAAGGGTTTAGGCCAGAGTTCAGAGGTTATCTCTGATACCTCACCTAGAAGTATAAACATAGTTAAAACCTGGATGAACGTATTCAACATCCTACAGTACGAGATAGTAAACTTCCCTGACAATTCGAGCGACAACGAAAATGAAGACTTATCTATCAAATACAAAACTATTGCTCAGGTAGAGATGCATAAGGTAGCAACAAGGCCGATTCTTTTACCCTACAATGACATTATTAAATGGGCACTAGATCATGTGGATATACCAACTAGAACTATTTTCAATTCTCAGAAGGTGGTTGTTGGGTTATTTCGGCTAAAACACATACATGTGATGTATAAGTTGTCTCCAACATCAAACTTCACTTACAATATTAGTTTTCTAGAGAATTTCAACAAGAAGGAGTGTGATCAATATGGGAAAAATATTTCGGATTTGATCAAGGATTGGTTCTCACGCCCCGAAAAGTTCAGACCTGATTCTCATTTCATATACTCAATCTCATCATTGCAACCACATTTCATGTATATAGCCATGATGATGTGCAAACTTTCAAGAAAAGAGAACACAACCCATTTCTTTCTACCATGGGTACCCATTATACACACAGTGGCGGAAGGTTATTCTTTCGACTGGGCCAAGATATTGTCGGACAGTCTAGCGAGTGAAATTATAGAATACCAAGCAAAGAAAGCCAAGGAGCAATCGACTTCATTTTTTTATGTCAGCTTATATTATGGACACCATCTGTTTCATGATGCCTTTCCCGCTAATGGGCTGGAGCTGGACTCCAGATAGCACATAACCAATTCATATTTATCATTCAAAACTATGGGACGACAAGGTGAAAGATTTCTTTTATGAAATTTGTAATTGGGTAGCGGTGTTGATGCACATTGCTATTTTTGGTCACCCACCTCCTAGAATTTGAGATACAACTGTGGCTAACCTGGATAAAGTGGCAGACGGGTATATTGAGGAGCACTTCTCTTACATTAGAGTGTTCGGTTGTTCAGTTCCCCCATACGTTTTACCACAATTTTTACCAGACCGAATGGTGCGCCGCGAGGTTGCATGACAAACTATACTCGGGGGGATTAGCAAAGAACTCAAAGCCGTGTAGAAAAAGGTATGGCCATCTTTTCCCTTACAGATCGGTGTATTTTCTTTATTGGATTTTAGTCACTCCAGAGTGGAAGTTGTGGCATTAGAAGAAACAAAGCTAGTTAACATTGAATTTAAGAATCATGACCTACAGAAGGTTGTGGGTAACCATATGGCTAGTTGCAATTTTAAAAATTATGAACATGAAGAATCCCCTCAGGATGAAGTGTTCTGAGGGGTGAGATCTTACTAAGAAGTTCTAAGACGAGTTAGAACCTTGTAACCTGATAAAATGGTTTATTTTTACAACTTCCAAAAACACCGAAGAAGTATTCTTCCGAAAGTATTACAAGGGAAAAACCTGATGGCTCCTACTACACAACAAACAAAGACCCAGAATCCAGAAGTTGGGAGCTCTAGCAAACAAGAAGCCCTGGAAAACTCAGAGAAGTCTGAGATCTTGACTCAGAAAAAGGATATCCCGACAATAGAGGTATCTGATGACCAGGCCAAAGATCAACCAGAGACATTAGCAAAGCAAGGAGAAGATATGCCACTGTCTTCACCAGATAAATCAACTACATATGAAACCAAATGATATTTATCCACAGAAATCGGTAACCCCATTCAGAGTGTCACGCCGTTACAGTCCACTAGAGGAAACCCCAATACAGAGGTGATACTCATAGGATATCTCACGCCCATCTCTATTGAAGAGATACATCCCTTCGATTTATTTTTCAGTAAGAAAAGGAAAGTTGCGGTGAAGAAAGAAATGCACTAGAAAGAGGGTGAAACGGTAAAAAAACACAGAGTATGGTTGGATGGACAAATTTGGAAGATGAATATTTTACTACAGAGGTAGCCGACTCTTTGGGATCTTTTGCAACAACTAACCTATTCTCAGTCGATAACCTAAAATAAATACTGAAGTAGAGAAATCAAATGATAAATCAGTTGCAAAATCAAATAAGGAATGCAGAGAAGAATGTCAGAGAAGAAGTAAATAAAGGACTAGAACAGGCTAGAGCTAGTGATAAACAAGAAATCCAAATGCTCAAGTCCAGTCTTGACGAGATGCATAAGAATATGCAAGTGAGCGAAAGATAGACTGTCCAACAAGATGAGTTGATAAAACAATTGCAAGACAAGGTCAGTTCCACTGAGAAAATGGTTGTGGATATAGCACTGTTTCAAGCTCAAGCGTTGGAGGTGATAAAGAAACTGGAAATATCTCAACAAATCCTACTCTCTAAAGTAAAAATCGTCCAAAATCATTCTCAAGTGATGGATGAAGCATTAAGTAATATTTTTTTAAGGGAGAGAGAGAGGCTATCGTTTCTCGAACTACCTTCCAAGAAGCAGTTATATCATCAACAAAAGAAGGAAGAGCTATGGCATCTGGGTTGTCTATTTCAGTGCAAACGAGAAGTGATATTATACTAAATACTTGGGATTCAAACATAGCTGAAGTTAGGAAAATGGCTGAGGAATTGAAAGAATCTTGCGAAGAAGTTTTTTGTTCACTTAACAAAGAATTTTTAAGATTCGATAAAGAAGATAGTTCTGGAACACTGTGTCAGCTTAATATAGCCAAACATCAGCTTGACATTAAAACAAATATGGAAGAAGCACAAGCTGAAATATCACAGATAAAACAGGTTGATATCGCTCAAATAGATAGATGGCTAGTGAAGCCTAATCTACAACTGCAGTCTATTATTTCAAAGGATGGACGGATAAAAGTGAGATTGCCTCAGCTGGAAAAGAAATTATACATTTTTGAGGCTAATAACTTAACAGGGTCTTCCGAGTTGGTAGTCGGATTTGCGGGCAGGTGCATCAAATGTATTGAGTAGGTAAAAGGTAGTACCTTTGGAAACAAATGAATACATTCTGTGTACCTTATCTATTTTGGAGCTAGAAGACAGGAAAGCAAAATGTTCATGCCATCATAATGAGAAAATCAAGAAGATTTCAAATGAAGCGTTTCAGTTTCCATATTTTGTAATTTTAATTATTCTGAAGATAGAGGAATTCCAACTGTTTGAGGTTGAGAACTTTTGTATAAATTCATATTCAAAAGAATGAGCAAAGGCTGCTTCTTGCTGATTGTAATTGAGAAAACTCTCCTCATTGAGGATTAATACAAGTGCAGACCAGAGATTCCACATTTCGTCTAGTTTGAGTTATGTGTTCTTCTGTCTTTCCACATTCCAACATCCTTTATATATTTCTTTGATGAATTCCAAATCACAATTTAGTACAACATCTACTGTGGTTATATTTCATTCAGTTATCTGATAACAAGCAAATTTTCCTCTGTATTGGCTATTAGCAAATACAAGACCTGTGAGTAATTAGATTACTATATTTTATGCTTCATTAAAGGTTACATTATCCATTTTCTTCTTCTGTAACAAAGTAAGATTCTTTTGTATTTGATGCCTTGCTTTGTCTAACAACTTTATGTTTTTCACTCATTACATCCTATATTTTCAAATTTAACTCAGACACAAAAAACGACCTCTAAGTTGTTATACTATTAATTCATTTTAAGGAAATTTTCTCGCATAACTGAGATAGAAAAAGAAACTTTTAAACTTTCCTTATTTCCTGATGCCTGACATTATGCTTTGAGCCTTAAGTACAAACTCAGGAACAACACCTCTCTTGGGCTACATCTCTTGGGCTACATCTCCTGGTTTAGCTTCCAATGGATCATTTTCATTATATGCTCAAAGTGTCAAAATTAGTGCTTTACAATGCTCATAATGCTAAATAGATGGCTTCAATGGCTCAAGAATGTCCAAAAACCCTAGCTGGGCTCTTCCTGCACTTGGTTTGGATACAAATTGATAAAAATACACTTCTTGGAAGTTTTTCCCAATAACTTATTGTACCTGCTTGCCAAAACGCACCTCTGTGTGCTTGAACCTGGCCTCTATGTGTTTCTCGTGCCAAAACCCAACACCCACACCGTTTCTGAAATTCAGACAGATTTGTCGCATGGTTAGGGCGTTAGCACCTTTCCCGACAGAGGTTGTGGTCACGTGGCCCCATGTGGCCTATTATCGCACTATTTGTAGTTTGATAGAAGGGAAAGGTAAAAGGAAATCAAATTGGTGTAACTTGAGTTTATCCTATCACTGTCACCTCAATAGGATTCCTCTTTCTCTTTAGGGTAGTAGGCCCAGGGGAGACGTCCCCAGTGACCTGGGGGTTTGAGAAGGAAAGGTAAAAATGGATATTAAAAGGTCCCCTCTCACAAGTCACCACTGATCATAAAGTATCGTTTTTATTACCAATGAAGTGATAATATATCAATATGTACTTGCCCGAAACAAAGCAACAAGAAACTATATATTTTGCAATTACAACTTGTTGGTTAGCACTTCATAAAACCACAGACTTTCTCAATAAAAGAAATTAGTTGATAATGATGAAGTAAACAGAAAATTATAACAACAATATTGATAAGGCAATACTTCACATTAAATGCCTTGAAACAACTTCAAGATGACTAAGAAGAATCAACCATTGACATCATAATACTAGCATTTTTTAGAAGAAAACAAGCCAATGCATTAATCAAACTTTTCAATTGCTTTTAAAATATTTTAATGCTGCAATGTATGGTTGTAGATTACTTTAGTAACAACAACAATAATGTTAGTAGGTTAGGCTATTCTAGTGTTAGAGGTAGTTGGTAGGAAGATCAAG
Organism: Picea mariana; assembly: GCA_032191745.1. Classification (NCBI taxonomy): domain Eukaryota; kingdom Viridiplantae; phylum Streptophyta; class Pinopsida; order Pinales; family Pinaceae; genus Picea; species Picea mariana. The sequence goes on along the minus strand of JASDQU010753097.1, from coordinate 31,431 downwards.
GTATAGGTTTTGATGGTTGTTTTGATCAATCACTCAATAAGAAGACTTAGACCAGTGCTTTAGGGCAAATGGAGTGAATGATATGGCAGCAAATGTTGAAGGAAAATGATAGTAGGAGAGTCAAAGACAAGAGGGATAAATAGATGGAGTGTTGGTAACCCAAGGCTCCAACTATCAAATCCTACGGGAAACTAGCTACTAAGGTGTAGGTAACCCTAGGCATTAGTAGATTTTCATCCCTCTTTAACTCAATGATGATGAAAAAAAAATGGCTAAGATGAAACAAATAAAACTAGGGTGTTGCAATGGCAAGGCCCTAGCAGATGCTTCAATAAAATTGGCCTCTTGATAAGATCTAGTAGGTGAAGGCTTTTAAAGCTAGGATAATAACATATGCTAGTCTTCCTAGGGTTTAAACAAGCAATTTCATAATCTTTAATGTAAATTCAAGATAAATAAGACTATAACCATTCAATTAAGAATAATTGCAGAAATATCACTTACATACATCAAGAATCATCAAGAAAAACCCTAGTTGAACACGTCCACCAAGAAACTTGTCAAAATACTCCAAGATTTATCCTTTCTCAACAAGTGTGCCTAAAATTTCAGCTAAGTAACCTTAGATAGGGTACAAATTTCAATCCTCACAAGTGTGAGTGAAAGATGATGAAAAATAAGAGTGATTTTCCCCTTATTTATATAGTTACAATGATTAGAATTAGGTCCAAAAGGCCGACATGGCCGATTACACACAATATCCAATTTTTACATTAAATGTCATAATAAAACCCTAAATAAAGTTGTAAATATGACTTAATGCCCTTTTAGGGTGACGTTAGGCCCTTTTAGAGTGACATTAGGCCCTTTTAGGGCAATTTTGGCCTCCTGGAGAAAAACGTTAGGCCTCCTTGGGCCTTAGGATCCTGCCACACGTGCCACTTAGCACACAACTGCCTCCAAAGTGTCCAAAACGCTAGGTGACGTCATGGGCCTTCTAAGGCCTACATCATGGTGAAAAAGGGAAAATCCCCCCTGGGTCCATGCCTGCCAGGCTGTCCCTGGTGGAACATCCTCTTCTCTCTTCGATGCAAACCCCTGATCTGTCTCTGCCCCTGGCTAGGGTGTCAAAATCCATCTGATGGGATTTTATCCCTATGAAGGTCTGAACTAATCATCTCCGCATGTGTACACGTCCATCAGGTGTGGCCCTACAACATCAACAAATACTCCCTCCATGGGCTCATAAGTCACAAGGATCATAGCAATGCCAATCACATCTAATCATGAAGTTATTTAAACATGTGCATGAAACCCATTTTACCTGGAAAAGTGCTCAAATACATTATGCTATTCTACAAGCCAAGTTTGGATGGGACTCTAGGATGTCCTATTAGGTTAATGCTCATTGGATGTGTGAAGTCAAATCCAGGCCATATAAGTGGATGAGGTGGTAGGGGATGTCTAGGCAATGGGTGCAGTGATAACAGGGAAATGTATGGCTTACCTGTGGGTGCCTCTAAAGAGGGTGAGCTTCACCTTGTCATGGATGTAATTGTTTCCAAGCCCATTCATGCCTTTTATCTTTTATTCTTATTGCTTTTTATTTCAAGAGGCTAGTTAGGGGACACTGCCCTGGCGTGGTGACCAGTGGTGACAATGTTACCCACAAGCATTTCATAGAAATGAGAAGGTTGGCTTGTGATGAGATCCCCTTTCTGTTGGTTATGCCACCAAGATCCACTACCTTGGCATGGTGACCAAATGAATGGTAGTGTCATACTGCTACATTCCTATGGACCTAATAGGTTGTCTTGTGATGAGACCCCCTATCCTCCAACTAGGTCTTGATTTATTATTTTTATGGGTCCCTTTGTTTCTTGCTGAGAAGCCTTTTATTGCTTTCTTGGGGATCCCTGGGCGAAGCATCTCAAGGTTTCAATCTTTTTTATTTTATCTTTTGCCAGCTACTTTTACCCTCTAGGCCTTTAGCCCCTTCTTCCCACAATATAAGGTACAACCCTTTGATATTTTGGCCAACCCAATGCCCAGACCAATGTATGGGATGGATGAGCGAGAAAAATATGAAAAGTGGTAAGTATGGTGGGAATGAATGATGAACTTTCATGAATCCCCCCAGTGTTAGCTCAAACCCTATGAGAACCAACTTACTAGGGCATCCTGTCATCCCCCCCAGGTGTGGTCAAGTGGAAAGGCATAAGGTCCAAGCACACGTTAGAAGCAAAAAATAATTAAATGCACATATTCAAATGTTTTGAGAATCAGAGTGACACATACCATGATACCCAGACTTGTTACCTCATGGAGAAAGACCCATTTCTGCTACAGTACCAGGTCGATGTGATGGATGTTGCTACTGCTAACAAAGTGGAGGAGATGAAGAATAAAAGGATGGGCCCTCCAGGGCCATGCTCAAGTCGATCTGGCTCTCGATACTGCATGTCTAGGACTTGTGGGCCTCGAGACATAATCTCCTTAGTTATCCCTAGGCCAGGGGATAACATGGCCAAGAACTGACCTAAAATTGCACACCCATTCGACTGACCGTTGGGAACCCCGTGCTTGTGGTCATGTGGTATGGTTACGATGTAGTGTGGCCAAGTGCTAAGGCCAAGCTTCGACCCTTTCTACCTACTTAATGAAACAATATGCAAATTTGAATATAAACTCTGCTACTATAGGGTTAAGTACCATGTGTAGGTGGGTTGGTGGCCTGACTTGTGTTAAGACTTTGCTTCCCATGGAGGTCCCGGGTTCGATCCCCGCAGACTCAAATTTTTTTTTAACACATCAACCAAATACAGGGTGCCACATGGCGGTCCTTGGATGGGCCATGTGGCACCCTTTCATTCACCTTCAATCATGCCACATGTTAGCCTTGGATTGGTCCACGTAACCCTACCAACTCAGTTTGTCATGTCAGCACACTCTTTCATGTGTCTAGTCCATGTCAACAATACGGTCGTATGGGCAGTTTCCACATGGCCTGTACAGACTGTACAGACTACCTAGTTAGCATTTGTTTTCCTATTTGGGAAAACAAACAGAACGCGATATCTCTCGCATATGAACTTTGTTTGATCCTGTTCAAGCTGCGTTGGGATTGTGAGGACGAGAATGAATCCATTTTCGAGTAATTTTGAGCACTTTTATTTTTGAGCATTTTTTTGATCCCCTAGATCAAAGCTAAAGAAAGCTCTGTATGGTCTTAAGTAAACCCCAAGAGCATGGTTTTCAAGGCTAGATCAATACCTACAAAAATAAAGATATAAGAGAGGGACTACTGATAGAAACTGATATATCAAAATTGGGGATAAAAATATGATTGTTGTGGTAGTTGTCGATGATACCATATTTGGGAGTAATCTTACTATAATGAGAAGAAAATTTGCAACTGAAATGCAAGAAGAGTTTGAAATGTCTATGTTGGGAGAACTGTCTTTCTTCTTAGGTTTACAAGTCACTGAATCATAAAAAGGAATATTTATTTCCCAAACCAAATATATCAAAGAAATGTTGAAGAAATTCCAAATGGAATATAGTAAGCCTGTAGGTACTCCCATGGTCACTGGATGTAAACTAAGCCTAGATGATGACTCACCAAAAGTAGATCAAACTATGTATAGCTCAATGATCGGAAGTTTTCTCTATTCAACAGAAACTAGACGTGACATCATGCATGCTGTAGGACTAGTGGGAAGATTTCAATATGCACCTAGGGAAACTCATCTAAAAACAATAAAAAGAATATTAGGATATCTTAAAGGGACCTTATAATTTGGATTATGGTATCCAAAAGATAAAGACTTTACATTAAATGCATACACTGATGCAAATTGGGCTGGTAGTATAGATGACAGGAAAAGCACCAGTGGAGGAGCATTTTTTCTAGGAAAACGTTTGGTAGCATGGCTAAGTAAGAAACACACATCCACATCACTATCCACAACAGAGGTAGAATACATTGATATTGCATCCTGCTGCACACAAGTTCTTTGGATGAAGCAAACATTATAAGATTTACAAATAAGATATCATGATCCCATTACTATTAATTGTGACAACACTAGTGCCATAAACATCTCTAAAAATCCTGTAATGCACTCTAAAACCAAACACATCCCAATAAAATACCATTTCTTAAGAGATCAAGTTACTCAAAGAGTGGTTAAAGTAGAGTATGTGGGCACCAAAGAACAAATTAGAGACATATTCACAAAACCTTTTCCCAGGAGTACCTTTGAAAATCTTCGACAAAAATTGGGAGTAATTTACACACCTCATTAAAACCAAAAAAGTTGCATCATAAGAAAGGGGCACATGGAAAGGGGGAGTGTCGCCATAGGGGGAGTGAATAAAGATCCCTTCTATCATTGCTGTCAAAGGGGGAGGAAATTGATAAACACCAGAAATACAAATATTTCAAAGAAAAGGTTACCATCAATGCCAAAAGGGAAGAATGTTGGACACAATGGTATGATATTGTCATCGATGTCAATAGAGTGTAGGTTATGAGATCAAAGTTTAGAAGAGATAGCACTGTAGAAATCGTGCAGGAGAAATCTGAAACATTGATCAAAAGTAACTAAACAAGAATTGTCATATCTCGTGGAGAACTTCGGGCAAGTTCTCATTCGTTGTATCAAGAAGGAAATAGAAAGCTTCGGGACTTGGGAGCTACACCACTTCGATGAATATTTGAGACAAGGAAGAATCCATGAAACCCCGAAGTCGTGAAATCTCGTCAGCGTCAGATCTAAGAGAATGGAATCTGACCATTCGATAACAAGTTCGCACTAAAGGAAAGAAGGTGGTTAACTCCAACATTGACCTACTCTGATGATAAGAAGTTTAGATAAACCAAGAAATCCCGAACTCCGGAGCCTCAGAGTTAATAAAGGTCGTCATATCAAACAGCTGAAGGTCTACGATGGTAGATCTATTTGGTGCTTTGGTGATAAATGGAGGAATGTAGAAAGGAACCACAATATCCCAGAGTCCTGAAATCACCAAAATATCGCTAGTTTTCCGATCAAGAATGAGCTTCGAATAACAAACATTCCCTTGGAACATTCAATAGTGCAATGGAAGGAATATTTAGCTCGACGTTGACCACTCTAGGATTAGGAAGAGTCCCAAACAACTAAAATTCCCAAAGCTACGAAGTGCAAATCCATAATCAGATGTCCAATCTAATAGGAAGATCAATATCATCAGATCTAATCAATGATCTAGAAAATGACATGTGGCACATTCTGAAAGGTGAAACATGTCAAGGCCCATTTGAAATATAAAGTTTTCAAAATTTACGAATCAAGATGACACATTTCAGCCACTCAGCGAGTGCCACGTCAACATATACACGTTAGCTTGCCATGTCACTTCGATATTAAAATGTTCAAGGATGCCAGCTTCTCCTACCAGCAAAAATGCTCGAAGCTCCGAAGGCCGAAGTCATGAAATAATGATGGTTATTGATCTAACATCCTCCAGGTTCTCTCATGATCGTTAGATCAAGTGTAGTGGAAGGATAGAGCAAGCGTTAATCACAAAGTAACGCTAATCGTTGATCTATTTCGAGAGCATTCTCGATCAATGATCAAGCACAATGGCCAAGTGTTAAAGATCCACTATGTTGAAAGTGCGCAGACCGTAGATCTCAACACCTGATTAAGTCATGATCGTCGATTTTGTTGAAGCCTCTGGATAAGCTAGGATTGTCCATTCAACAAAATATTAAATATCAATCGTCTAATCTACTAGTGAATAGAGTAAACACACTTTGGAAAAATTTACTCTGAGGGAGTTGGAAGACTACAAAGGCCATAAATCCTGAAGGCCGAAGTATCGAAGAACCTAGTTCCAGCACTGGTCACATGATAAAGTATATAAGCTAATAAGGAGTGCAAAGGTCCTATAATTTAATAAGCCCTCAAACATTTGAATATGTTCCCGTGTATAAGAATAAGGGCAGAAGGAGAAAAGTGCCTATCTCCAAAATTTGAATCCGGAAATCAACAATCCTGATTAAATCACATACATGGATAAGCGCATGGATCTAGCCACCAGTCACACAAATTTTGGATTGAAGGGAGAACCCATTGATTAAGACTTGAATTCACAACAATTCAAGATCTGTAGACTAACGAAAAAATACACAATCATGATTAAAGAAGAGTTGAATGATGAGCATTATGAATAAACAAATAAAAGGCTTAATGACAAAGTACTTAGATTTAATTAAATGAAAGGGTGTAATGGTTCATTATTAAGATACACAATGGTTCAATGCCATACCTTTTGGAATACTATATAAACATAAAGGTATGGTGTAAGAAAAATGTCTCTGTAGTCCAGATCAGAAGATAAAAGTTAGAAGTAGAGTCCAAGAAGGAAAGCTGAAGATACTTATACAATGAGGGTGGAAGGGAGGAGTAAGGAAGGATTCATATCCTTTACTAAGTAAAGTGTGAAACCAAGGGAGTTGTTTCTTTCTAGGGTTGTTGCCCTAAAATAAGGGAGTTGGTACTTCCTAGGGTTGTTTCCATAAATAAGGGAGTTGGTGCTTCCTAGGGTTGGTGCCCTAAAATAAGGGAGTTGGTGCTTCCTAGGGTTGGTGCCCTAAAAACAACAGAGTTGGTGCTTCCTAGGGTTGGTGCCCTAAATAAGGGGATTTGTGTCTCAAAGAGTTGGTGCTCTAAAGAGGATTGGTTTCCTTCACATTCGCATATTATTCTTTATAAACTTTGTAATTCTTGAATTATATAATTGATTTTTTAAATACAAGTCCATTGATGATCTATTGTGATAATTAAAATAACAAAGTAATTACCAATTGTTTAAAAAAGGTAATACTGATTCAACCCCCCCTCTTAGTATTTCCAACACACTACACTTCAGTTATTTCAACTAGAGTTAGATGTATTTTCTAGTATTTAATCAATGAATTTCTCCTTTACATTAGATGAATAAATTGTTGAAAAAATCATCAATTATTTCTTCAATAGAATTAAGTTAAATGCTTCAAGTTTATATTCCTAGCTACATGTAAATTGTTCCTTTGATAGCCATAACAGAGGGATTATTTCTTTGGCCTAAATTACAACTCAACAATAGCTAAAGTAAAAAAAAATGTATATTGTGAGCTAATGCTATAAATTCCATATCGTAGTATGTAAGGCTCTGTACATACAGAGCCTCACAAAACAAAAATATAATTACAAAAAATTCTTTCTTATTTACTTCTATCTTAATCACTTCTTTATTTTCAAGCATAATAATTATGTTCTAGCAAAATAATTGACACATCTTTATTTTCAAGCATAATAATTCTGTTCTAGCAAAATAATTGACAATTTTAACAGTATAATGATGAACAAAAACAACAGTATAATAATGAACATAATGAAATCTAATTAATGAACATAATGAAATATAATTACCTCAATCTGATGCTAACTGAAGCTCTGCCCAAACTGAAGCTCTTCCCAAACTGATTAACCTCCCAGCCAACTAGGAACAACCTATCGGGCTCCCTAGCCCCAGGATTCCTTATGGTTTCCTGGCCCCTGAGCCCAAGATTCCTAGCAACAGGTGCCCCCTGTGAAAGTCCTCAAGTCTGTAAGCACAAAATAGTTGCAGAACAAATACACAGTCCCAAACTACCTCCTCCCTTCTCCTTTTCTTCTCCCATTTTTCTCACCTTTCCTAATATGAAAATTATTACTTTTCCAAAAAGCCTCCCTTCCTGAGTCATCTCCCTTGCCTTATCCCCTTCTCCTCCCTTGCAACCACCTTATCCCCCCATTAAACCTCAACCACCTTATCCCCCCATTAAGCCTCAACCACCTTATCCCCCCGTTAATGGGTCCATCTACCAATACAATTAAATTATAAAATAAGTCTTTAAAAAAATCAAAATTAATAATTTATTAAACTAATATTTATTGAACAAATATTCAATCATGATACTTAATTAATTCATTAGGTTTGTTACATAGTAAATTAATATAAACAAAAATTAGATAGATAAATGGTAGTTAATAACACCCATTAAAGGGTTAAAACCCTTGTAGGGTGGTGAGGGTTACGGTTTCCACAATGATTTCAACATCAACCAAGCTTATTACCGATTAGGTATGGTTCTCCTGGCTCCAGTTCCAAATTCTTGTAGTATCAGGAGCATTGTTTTAATCATATTTATACATCTTTCACATTAGATAATGGATGAAGAAGTTGTGAATTTTTTAGAGGGCCTGCTTGAGGGACGATCGATCTGGGTTTCCCCGAAATTCTTTGGTGGTTTCTCAGGCTACTCTTCAACCTCAAAAACTTCATCGGCGGAGCAACTTTTAGTAGATGACACTTTCATTGACCTTGAATCCACCATTCAAGGGTTAGGGGCTTCAAATCTGTGAGTAGAGGATAAGATAGGAGATTCATCCCTCAAAGTGATTGAGACATGGATCGAAGACGAAATGGGGAGGGTTGTCAGTACCCAGGAGCTCAAGGAGGTGAGAGATCCTGTCACATACTCTCTTGCAAATGATGTAGAAGACAACTATTATGACTCTTCAAGGATCTAAGACTCCGCTTTAATTCATCATGATGAGGAACATGGTCTAGATAACTCTGCATTACCACACGAGGGGGTTGTAGGAAATTTATAGATGGGAGGTTTTATTGGACAACACCTTATGGGAGATATGATGAGTGGTTGTGCTCATGTACAACTCGAAACCCATTATACAACAAATCTAGAGGTGGGTGGCATGGATCCTCGTAGGGGAAGAAATAAGTGTGTCAAGTGCAAGATGGAGGATCCTAACCTAGTTTTGGGTGAAGTAATGAAACTCAATGAAATTATAGCTATGGAGGAGGCGATGTTGGTGGGAAGATTCACTAGTAAGCAGATTTCGATGGAGACTATGAAATGCTAGAAACAATAGAACTTTACATAACTCTTGGGTTATTTTCCCAAATGCATGTTTTTGGCGTGCGAATGGATGCTTTGGGTAACAAACAAAAGTGAGGATGCAAACAAAATTATTCAATCTCGATGGAATTGAAAGTCACAAGCCCTATTTCTAAAGAAATGGTGGAAGGATTTTGATGCTAAATCTAAAAAATTGGAAATCATACCAATATTGGTTTGAATTTTGGCTTTACCTCTCGTCTTTTGGTCAAAAGATGTATTTCAGGAAATTGGAAACTTATTAGGGTTTTTCTATGAGGTAGACTACTCTTTCCACTCCTCTAACTACATGGGGATGGATCAGAACTTGGTCGGGGTCAATGCCTCAAGGGGTCTGGTAGATGTAATCATGATAAATTATGGTCAGAAGGTGTATAGGTAGAGATTAAAAGGGCATTCCCTTCATATGTAGGAGGTGCCACTCGTATGGACATTTGGGATTAGACTGTTCTTAGGGATCCAATCGCCAAATATGGTTTCGCAAGGACAAGAAGGATGTGAGGGAGCTTGAAATCCAACACAACTCACCATTTGGAACAACACCAAATGGTGAAGCACATGCAACAACCCCACAGTAGGACACTTTGTGAACATCTCCCAAGGTGTTGGATGTGGGAAAGGCTGCAAGTGTGGATCCAATTCCATGTAATACCTTTTTTTCAACATCTCAACTGTTGATTTAGAAATTCAATTTGGATATTTGGGGAATTTAACTTTCATCTCAGAGAGGGATAATGGTGGGGATTTCCTTTCTATATTAATGGGGTTAAAGGGTTCCCAACCTTCCACTATGATACCCTTATCTGAGTTTCACTAGAAAGAGGAAATTCATTTTCTCCCCTCTCCTTCGAGGGATCCCCTACTCCTAACTATACTTTTGCTTGACCTAGTCAACCACCCTCCTCAACCGAGTCTAAAATATAAAATGAGATCCAAGAAAAAAGGTCTTAATTATTTGATTCAAGGTGTGGAGGGTGGTTTAATTTCTTTTGAGGATTTGGACAGGAAGCCTACGCAAAGGGGAAGAAAATCCCTTATTTTCCTCGCACAGAAACAAGTAAACTCTAAAGTCAAATATGTAAACCAACGATCACTCTTTGGGGAATTTAGATAAAATTCCCCAGGGAAGGAACCATTATGATAATATTGTCCCTAAATTGTTGAGGGTTGGCCAATCCCTCCAAGAAATTGGTCATAAAAAGGTTGATGGAAACACATAAACCCTTAGTCCTTTTCCTTCAAGAAACTATGATGACCAGAGATAGAGCGATCAAATCCCTTTCTCCTTCTCTTCTAGGATGGGATTTCATAGCAATTGATGCACATGGGAGATTAGAGGGGATTCTTACTAGTTGGAGTAAATATTCTCTTCTCTTACAAAATTCTTGGGCCACTAGTCTAGATAGGATGTTCCTTTCTCAGGAGTTGTATATGGAGATTATGTGTGTCAACCTCTATGGGCATTAATTATAATGCAATAATTTTTGGAATCTTTTCCCCATAATCCTCTATTGAAGGAAGGTTTTTTCTTGTTTGGAGGAGACTTAAACTTTACTCTGGGTGCGAGTGAATTCTGGGGACAAAAAATTCAATGGGATCCTCTTGCTAATTTTTTACTCACCCAACTAGAGGAGGTAGGATTTTTGGACATCCAACCAACAAAGCTTACACCTACCTGGAGAAATTTGAGAACAAGGGAAACAATGGTGGTAAAGAGGTTGGATATATTTCTTGTCTCAGAAGGAATGATGGAAGACAACATCAAGATCTTTCAATGGGTCTCCTCGGGCGAAGAATCAAATCATAACCCTATATGTTTGGAACTCACCCCCTTTGTGGATAAGCCCCCTAGTCTTTTCAAACTGAATCTGGATTGGTTGGAGAATCCCTCCTTTATTGAAGAAATCAAGGATTGTTGGAGACCATTCGATGCATCCTTCTCGAAATCTCCTTATCTAATATTTCTTGAAAATTTAAAGAGAAAAAATTTTGTAACAATCTCATGGTAAACAAGGAAACATGAAATAGATAGTTTAACTTTGGAGGAGATTGAAAAAAGTTACAAAATATTCAAGGGGAGGGGTAGGACACTCTTTTTGATCAACACAAGGATCTTCTAAAATCATTGGAGGACAACAGAAGGAAAATCCTGCTAACAAAGGAATGTGGATGTTTGTAGGATCAAATAGGTAGTCCCACATCGATATAAGTGTCTAGACGTGTGGAAGTCGTCCAAAGTATTCTACCTTAGTAATTTACTTTAATTAAAGGAATTATTAAAGTAAATTTATTAGAGTTTTTGAATTAAATTAATCTTAGACATTGATCTCAAGTGAGGTGAGATCTAATCTCAACTGTCAATCACTTTGGAGATCTAGGGTTTTGATTTGGTCAACAAATCAAGATTATAAAAGTAAGGATGGGTGGAAGGGAAAGACACATAAAAACAATACATCTGTTGGAGTCAGTGACTCATAGAGAGAGAAAATAAGGTTTTTTTCTCAAGGATATCTTAGCAAGGGTGAAGAAGGACTTTCACCTAGAGATTTGATCAGTCCAAAGGAGAAGGAAGAAATTGGGAAACAACATTAGGTATAACAACAAGTATCGGCTGTACAAGATCGTGAAAAATGTTGTAAGTGTTGGATAGAAGGACTGGGTACTTACGTACACTCCTTAGAGGTGGTGCAGGGCATATGTACACATAGAGAAAGTTCGATAGGGCATGGGTACGCAGGCACAAGTTAGTTAGTGTGGATATACGTGTTGGATAGAGAGACAACACTTGTACATATGTATTGTACAGGCTTGTTAGGGCATGTACAAAGTTTTACAGTTGGTGACAAATGTGTTTGAAAGTATATTGGGCTACTAGGAGTTTTTTTATTTTGTTTGTATTCTCAGTGGGAAAATTTCCCAGTTTTGGAGCCCCTTGTAAGCTTGGAAGTTATTTGAATGAAAAGTTGATTTTGAAGGGGAAAATTTGTTGTGTATGTGTGAAATTTGGTTTCTTGTTTTCCTCCATTGATTTATTTATTTCCAATCAATATATTTTATTTTGTGTGCTATAATTTTCTTTTTAGAAAGGAAAAATACAAGGAAATAATTTATCTAGGTGCTAGGAATTTAAAATTAACATGGTATCAAAGCTTGCACTTTGAGGGAGACAAATTCAGAACATTTTTGTAGATCTATAAATCAACATAGTTAATTCCACAATAGTTTATTTAGATATAGAAATGGCATCAACAAGTCTCAGATTTGAAGACAGATTGGATGGAGCATCCAACTTCTTATCTTGGGAAGCAAGGGTTACCTTGCTTTTGAAGGAAAATAATCTTTGGGAAATTAGTATCCAAGCAACCACCCCACCGACAGATGCAACAAAAAAGGTATTTTATGATAAGAAGGAGATAAAATCCTAGAAAATGATCTTGGATGTAGTAAAATATCATTTAATTCCTCATCTGTCTGAGAAGTAGATGGTTAGGGATATGTGCAGTGCTTTAGTGAATCTTTTCCAGAGTGATAAACTGAACATGAAGATGATCTTGAGAAACAAAATTAGATTAGTGCAGATGTCCAGATATGACAATTTTACCAACTATCTCATGAGGATCACCCAGATTCGTGATAAGTTTGCAACAATTGGGGAGATAGTGACCGATACAGAGCTAGTTAATATGACATTGGATGGTTTCTCAAATCCTTGGGAATAATTTGTCAAGGGTATCTGTGCTCGGGAGAAGCTTCCCTCATTTGATAATATTTGGGATGATTTCATCCAGAAACATACACAGGAGGAATCCAAAGCTAGTAGGAAAGGAGGTAGTGATGAGAACCTGACCCTTGTCATCTGGACAAGAAAGGACAAAGGAAAGGGTTCCAACAAGAAGGGTAAAGGTGAGGGGTCAACCTCATAGTCGGGGAATAAGAAAGACTTGGGTAAGATCAAGTGGTTCACATGCCACAAGAGTGGTCATTATGCTTCTCAGTGTCCAGAGAAGAAGAAAGGAAGAGGAAAATTGTAGTAGGTAGAAACATATGCAGAAACTCAGTTGGATGAGTTTGTTGTGAAGTTTGAGAGGGATTTCTCAATAGTTTCATGACTTTCAACCAACACAATCCCCAGGAGTGTGTGTTACTTGGACAGTGGTCCATCCCGTCACATGAGAAAATCATGGGAGATATTTAGCAATCTGACAGAGAAGGACTCATGGATCTATGTGGAGCTTCGTGATGATGCCAAGTATGCAGTGAAGAGTGAGGGAACTATCTTGTTCCAGCTTGAGTCAAGTACTTCATTTGAGGCCCAAGATGTGCTATATGTATCGGGACTAAGGAAGAATTTGTTCCTAGTCTCAATTACAAAGGACATGGGTTTTGTCATTATATTTCAGAGAGGGAAAGTACTCATATGTTCAGAGGGAGTTATCCCTGACACAACATTGAACATTGGGGTTAGAGAGGGAATTCTATAAATGTTGTAGGGAAATATTATTCAGGACTTGGTACATGATAGTGACAACCTGTGCAAATTATGGCACAAGATCATGAGACACCTGCATTATAGGGAATTTCTGATTATGAGGGATATTTTCACCAGTCTTCCAGATTTCAGTATTGAGTAGCAGGGAATATGCAGAGGGTGTGCACTTTGCAAGAATTCCAAGGCCAATTTTCCAAGTAGTGAGAGTAGGTCCAAGGGGATATTGGATATTATACATTTAGATGTGAGTGGATCGATGTCAGTAGCATTGATGTAGGGAGTGTCATAGTATGTGACATTCATTGATGATTTTTCTAGGAAAACATGGATCTTCTTTATGAAGACCAAGGACGAGGTCTTTAGTTGGTTCTGTGAGTTTAAGGCCTAGGTGGAGAACTAGACAGGAAATAATATCAAAGTCTTAAGGTCAGATAATGGGGGAGAGTACACCTCCAATGACTTCAATGATTTCTACAAGGATTTAGGGATCAAGAGGGACCTAACAGTCTCATACAACCCTCAACAAAATGGGGTTGCAGAGAGAAAGAATCAGTCCATCATCGGTTTTGTCAGGGATATGATACATAACTAGGAACTTCCTATGTTCCTTTGGGAAGATGCATGTAGCACGACAATGTATGTGTAGAATATGAGTCCTCACATGGTATTGGGGGAAAAGAATCCTGAGGATGCATTCACAGAAGTGAATCCAAATATAAGACATTTGAGGATATTTGGTTGTCTAATATACAACCATGTGCCTGTGGAGAAGAGGACGAAGCTAGAACCTTCAGGCCATAAGGGTATATTTATGGGATACAACGAGACCTAAAAATGTTAGAAGATATTCATACCAATGAAAAGAGAGAAAGTTGTGAGTAGAGATGTTAATTTTGAGGAGAAATCGACATCTAGGAAGTCTCAAGAGCCACTACCAGTGACAAAGGACGAGGCGTAGAAAGATCTGAAGAATGAGTAGTGCTTAGTAGCTTCCAGTTGAGGAATTCAACCTTCAGGTAGCAAGGAGGAGTCAACAACCCATCCTAGTTATGTCAGGACACCTCAATGTCTCACATAGGCATTGAGGTATGCTCAGGAGCATGTTGAGGCTCCTAGGAGAACTGTCAGGGAGACCATGCATCTGAGGAAGTTTCCTAACTATATGGCACTTATGATTAGCATCATTGATGTCAAGCCTTCCAATTTTGAGGAAGAAGTAGATCAACAGGTTTGGAGAGATGCCATGGTGGAGGAGTACACCTCCATAATGAAGAATGATGTGTGGGATATAGTGCTGAGACTGAAGGAGAAGTTGGTAGTGAGTTCCAAGTGGATCTTCAATACCAAGCATGCTACAGATGGAAACATTAATAAATTCAAGGATAGGTTTGTGGAAAGAGGGTTCTCTCATAGAGAGGGAGTGGACTGCGAGGAGGCATTTGTTCCAGTCACCAAATATTCTTCCATTCAAGATATTATATCTATTTCCTTAGTCATGGGGTGGAGGATTCATCAGATTGATGTGAAGACAACATTCCTCAATGAGATCATTGAGGAGGAAGTATATATAGAGAAACTGTTGGTTGTGGAGCATGATTATCTTCCTAATTCATATGTAGGTTAAAGAAACTGCAGGATACATAATTCATGCCTCCCCCCGACCATGAGGGGGCTGAAAATTTTGTTTTTTTGCAATTCAAATATTGTATTTTCATAGTCAATCTAGACCATTCATTATTAGGTCACAAATCTGACAGTAGAAGTTATGTTAGGGTTTTTTTTTCCCTAGAAGGAAACCTTCTTTTATGAGGGAATTGTATTGCGGCTGTGTATTATTGCGAATATTGTATTATGAGAGAGGACAGTGTGAGAAAAAAAAAGAGGAAGTTACATCGGGTGTGTTGTAGGTTGCATCCCTTAATTTTGTTGGATAATAAAAAGGAAGGACCTGGTAATTTATCTGGTGGACATAGCCCACACTAGGTGAACCACATATATCTGTGTCTCTATTGTATTGTGTATCTTTTGTGTTTTATTTCCGCATTTGTTTTATTTTATTGCTCTGTGGTATTGTTTTCTAACAACTAGTATTATAGTGAAAGGTAACTCACAGGAAAAGAGGGTTCTTGGTTTGAGTGGGAGCAATGGTAGAAGATGGAAAGTTTAGGGTCGAGAAATTTAACGACCAAAACTACCACTTATGGAAGATGTAGATGGAATATTATTTATATAAGAAGGATCTATTCCTACATTGGGTGGAATAACAAAGAAGTTGAAGACCATGAAGGATGAAGAATGGGAGGTTCTTGACAGAAAGGAACTAGGAACAATATGGTTGAGCCTGGCAACGTTGGTGGCTTTCAATATTTCAAAAGAAAATACAATGAAGGAACTGATGGATGCATTGGATAAATTGTATGAAAAACCCTCGGCGTCCAATAAGGTATTTCTAATGAAGCGATTATTTAATATGAAGATGTCAAAAGGTGGGTATGTTTCCGATCATTTAAATGAATTTAATACGATAACAAATCAGCTAAATTTTGTAAAAGTGGACTTTGATGATGATGTTAGGGCTCTTCTAATCCCGTGCTCATTGCCAAAAAGCTGGAATGGTTTGGTCATGGCTGTAAGTAACTCTGTCTCTGGTTCAAACACTCTAAAATTTGATAATGTTGTTGGTGTTATCCTTAGCGAGGAAATACGACGAAAAATCACATGTGAGACATCAGGTAATGCGTTGACTGTGGAGAACAGGGGAAGACAAAAGGATAGAGGAAAGGGCTCGGGGAACCGTGGGAATTTTAGGAAGGGAATATCCAAATCTAGAATAGGAAAGATAGAGTGTTGTAATTGTGGAAAGAAAGGACATCTAAAGAAAGACTGCAGAGCTCCAAAGAAACAAAGAGATGGAAAAAAGGAGAAAAATCAGGAAGCAAATGTAACAGGTGATGTGTTACAATATTCTTTGATTCTTTTCATAGATAATATTTTCGAGTCTTGGGTAGTAGATTCAAGGGCTTCATTTCATGCCACACCCCATAGGAAACTTTTTCAAGATTATGTTCAAGGTGAATTTGAACAGGTTCATTTGGGTGATGATGCACCATGCAAAATAGTTGGAATGGGAAAGGTACAAATAAAACAAAAGAATGGAAACCAATTGTTGTTGAAAGAGGTAAGACATGTTCCATATCTAAGAAAAAATCAAATTTCAACAGGGCATTTTGAAAGTGAAGGTTGTATATCTACATTTACAGATAAGGCATGGAAGGTCACCAAAGGATCACTGGTGATAACAAAAGGAGAGCAGGTAGGTACATTGCATTTATGTACTGATAATATTGAATCTTCTATCTCTTTAGCTTTTATAGGAGTGGATACAACATTGTGGAATCATATGCTTGGACACATGAGTGAGAAGGGGATGGAGATACTTCACAAAATAATCTATTTTTCAGATATTAAATAAATTGATTTGGATTTTTGTGATCACCGTGTTTATGGAAAACAAAAGAGAGTCAGGTTTATCAGAGTCAGAAAGGAAAAGAAGAGTGAAAGGTTAGAGCTTGTGCATACATATGTATGGGGACAATATCAGGTATAATCTCTTGGTGGCTCTCGTTATTATGTTACTTTTATTGATGATGCAACTAGAAAAAATTGGGTTTATTTCATTCGACAAAAATATGATGTTTTTGACACGTTTAAGAAATGGAAAGCTTTGGTTAATAATGATACATGAAAAAGGTTGAAGTGTCTCATATCAGACAATGGAAGTGAATATTGGAGCAAAGATTTTGATCATCACTGTTCATACCATGGGATTCGTAGATAGAAGACAATTCTAGGAACACCACAAGAAAATGGTGTGTCAGAAAGGATGAACAGGACAATCATGGAGCATGCAAGGAGTATGAGGTTGCATGTTGGGTTTCCCTTATAGTTCTGGGTAGATGTTGTAGATACCGTTGTTTACTTAATAAACATAGGACCTTCAATCTCTTTGTATGGTGGAATTCCAGAGGAGGCATGGACATGTAAAAAGGTAAACTATTCTTTTTTGAAGACTTTCGATTGTGAAGCATTTGCCCATATTGATAAAGAAAATAGAACAAAGCTTGAGGCAAAATCCAATAAGTTTACCTTTGTTGGATACAATGTTAATGGTTTTGGTTATCGCTTATGGGATTATGAAAATCACAAAATCATTAGGAGTATAGATGTCATATCCAATGAGAAGGTCATGTACAAAGATCATTTGCAGGGAAAGAAATAGGAAAAAGAAAAACCAGAATACACAATGCTTGATGAGATCACTGAAAAATAAATTCCAAAGGTACGAAAAAATCAAAATGTACAACAACATGAGAAACATGTACCTCGAACTCCTCCAATTGCTTTTAGAAGATCTACTAGGTTAAGTAGACCCCCTGAACAATACTCTCCTTCATTGTATTATTTATTGTTAACTGATTCTAGTTAGCCAAAAAGTTATGAAGATGCAATGCAAGTAGACACTAAAAAGAAGTGGGAGCAAGGCATGAAAAAGGGAATGGATTCCTTGGTAAATAAATAGACTTGGGATTTGGTTTAGTTACTTGCAGAAAAAAGAGCATTTCAGAATAAATGGGTTTATAGGTTGAAGGAAGAATATGGAGGCAAAAACCAATACAAGGCTAGACTTGTTGTAAAGGGGTTTGCACAAAGGAAAGGTATAGATTTTGATGAAATATTCTCTCCTGTTGTTAAAATGACTTCAACTAGGACTATTTTAAGTCTTGTGGCAATAGAATATTTGCATCTTGAAAAATTAGATTTAAAAAAAAAAATGTCCATGGGTATTTGGATGAAGAGATTTATATGCAACAACCAAAGGGGTATGCGATCAAAGGGAAGGAGAATTTGGGATGTAGGTTGAAGAAGATATTGTACGGCCTAAAGTAATCTCTAAGGAAGTGGTATTTGAAGTTCAACAGGTTTATGATAGAACATGGTTATAGTAGATGCCATTCTGATCACTGTGTTTATTTTAAAAGGCTAGAAAATGGAAGCTATATTATCTTGCTATTGTATGTAGATGACATGCTTGTTGCAGGGTATAATATGTAGGATATACATGTTCTCAAGAAGAAATTTGATAATTCATTTGTGATGAAGGATTTGGGTGTTGCAAAGAAAATTCTTGGTATGAGAATAACAAGAGATAGGAAAAATCACAAATTGACATTGTCTCGGGATGAGTACATAGAGAAGGTGTTGGAGAGGTTTAAAATGCATAATGCAAAATCAATTAGTACACCTTTGGCCAACCATTCAAAATTAGCTACGGAAATGTGTCCCAAAACACAGGAGGAGATAAAATACATGTCCAGGGTCCCTTGTTCATCAACAATTGGCAGCTTGATGTATGCGATGGTTTGCACAAGACCAGATATTGCACATGCAGTGGGAGTTGTGAGCATGTATATGAATAATCCAGGTAAAGAACATTGGGATACATTAAAGTGGATTCTCAGGTATTTGAGAGGTACTGCTACTCATGCATTATGTTTTGGAGTATCAAACACTATTTTGCAGGGATATGTTGATTCATATATGGAAGGTGATAAAGATAATAAGAGGAGCACCACAGGGTATGTTTTTACTATAGGCGGAACAACAATAAGTTAGATTTCTAAACTAAAAAAGGTTGTTGCACTTTCAAGTATAGAAGCATAGTATGTTTCTTCTAGAGAGGCCAGTAGAGAAATGATTTGGTTACATAGGTTTATGGAGGAATTGGGAAAGAAGCAGGAGAATAACAGGTTGTCCAATGACAATGAGAGTGCCTTTCATCTTGCAAGGAACTCAACCTTCCATTCAGAGACTAATCATATAAAACTCATGTACCATTTCATACGATACATCTTGGAAGATGGACATTTGAAGTTGGAAAATATACATACTAGCCAGAATCCTCCAGACATGTTAACAAAGGTAGTAACCAGGAAGAAACTGAGTTCTTTCTCAGTTTCAGTTGGTCTTCAAGCATGAAGCTGAAGATGAGAAAATTGCCAGGTTCAAGGTGGATCATAGTCCAATAGGTATAACAATAGTGAAGTTATGGTGATCAGTCTCCAAGTGGGATATTTTTTTATTTAGGAGCATGATTATCGTCCTAATTCATATGCAAGTCAAAG
>JASDQU010753097.1:0-11608 GCA_032191745.1 Picea mariana | reverse complement strand
TGTATTATGAGAGAGGAGACTATGAGAGAAAGAAAATGAAGTTACAACGGGTCTTTTGTAGGTTGTATCCCTTCATTTTGCTAGATAATAAAAAGGAAGTACTTGGAACTTTCTCTGTTGGACATAGCTCACACTGGGTGAACCACACATATCTGTGTCTCTATTGTATTGTGTATCTTTTGTGTTTTATTTCCGCATTTGTTTTATTTAATTCTTCCGTGATCCTATTTTTCCAATAACAACCTCATGGATTTGAGGTAGATGGGAGGGAGCCTTATGTGTACATGCTTAAGAAATACTTGAATAGACTCAATCAAGCACCCAGGGCATGGTATTCCAGAATTGGCGGATACCTACTGAGCATGGACTTCACCAAGAGTGAGGTAGATCCTAACTTTTACTTCATACTTGTTGGGACATATCCACTTATCTTGGTGTTGTAAGTGGATGATTTGTTTCTCACAGGTTCATAGGAGATTATAACGGGGTTCAAAGCAGATTTGGCTGCAAAGTTCAAAATGAAATACATCAGTTTGATGCATTACTTCTTGGGGTTGGAGGTATGGCAGAGATTGAGTGAGATATTCCTTGGTCAAGAGAAGTAGACAATGGAGATCCTAAGGAGATTCAAGATGGAGGAATATATATTGATGGCTACACCTATGGTTACTAATCTGAATAAGGTTGTCACTTCAGATTCAACATGTGCTCAAGTACTTGATAGGTACAATGGAGTATGGGTTGAGTTATCTTGGATGTGATGGAGTGAGGCTGTAGGGATATACAAAATTAGATTGGGCAGGGAGTGTAGCATATAGGAAGAGCACCTCCAGGTGTTGCTTCATCTTGGAATCAACAATAATGTCATGGTTCAACAGGAAGCAGACTTTCATAGCACTCAGTTCAACATAGGTAGGGTATATGGCAACGAGTATGGATAGTTGCGAATCCATTTGGCTTTGCAAATTGCTTACATGATTATTTGATCAAGAGTTGGATCCTAAGGCTATATATTGTGTTAATCAATTTTGTATCAAATTCTTTGAAAATCCAGTATTCCATGGAAAAAAAGCATATTTATATCAAGTATCACTTCATCCAAGACAAGCTCTAGAAGGGACTAGTTAAGCTTCAATATTTTTCCACAGATGAGCAGGTTGCAGACATTCTGACCAAACCCTTGGTTAAATGGAAGTTTATATTCTCTAGGGAAAAACTTGGAGTGGTGCAAAATACCTTCCTTTCTAAGAGGGAGTGTTGATGTTTGTAGCATCGACATCTACTTCCACACTCATCTAAGTGTCTAGACATGTGGAAGTCATCCAAAGTATTCTACATTAGTAATTTTTTTTAGTTAAAGGAATTATTAAAGTAAAGTCCTTTTATAATTAAAGTGTGTTTAATTTAATGTAATGATAAGGTTATTAGCATTAGTGAATTAAATGAATCTTAGCCATTGAGTGAGGTGAGATCTAATCTTAACTGTCAATCACTTTGGAGATATAGGGTTTTGACTCAATCAACAACAAAAGATCATAAAATCAAATCTAGGTGATTGTTAGGTACTAAAATCTATTATAATAATAGAAAACAAAAATACTGTAGAGAATAACAACAAAACAACAAAATATAAGGAGCCACAACACCAAAATAATACCTTTATTGATATGAAACAATGTTCAGTTGCCTGTTCGAGGGGGAAACCTCCAGCATAGCAGAGCTCTATTACAATAATTCTCCAAAAAAATACTTCTCATGCCCTCAACTCCTATTTATACTAAATCTATCTACCAAAAGAAAAATCTAGAGGAAAATATTTCTAGAAGCGAAAGCTTCTATTAGGTCTTCTTACATTTGGCTTATTCTTCCTTATTACTAGGCCTTATTAATATCGACCTTTATTACATGGAAAATATTTTATTCTACCTACATGAGGGGTTAGGGAGCTTAGGTCCCTAACAGTGGAATGGAAAGACACACAACAACAATACATCTATTGGAGTTAGTGACTCATAAAGAGAGCCAAGAAAGACTTTTTCTCAATGAGATCTTAGCAAGGGTGAAGGACTTTCACCTAGAGATTTGATCATTCCAAAGGAGAAGGAAGCAAGTGGGTAGCAATAATAGTAAGTATAGTTGTAGGTATGATCGTACAAGATCATGGACAATGTTGTATATGTCAGATAGAAGTACTGGAAACGTACATACGTGACTCACAGGCGGCGTAGGGAATAGGTACACATGCATTGTGCAAGTTTGAGAGGGCACAAGTACGCAAACATAGGTCATTTAGGGCACATAAATGTGTTGGACAGAGGGACAATGCACATACATACGCACTGTAAATGCAAGTTAGGGAACGTATAGATCCGTATAGTCGACAACATAGGTGCTAAACAACATATCAGGTTGTCAAGAGTTTGTTTTATTTTTATTTTTATTCTCAGTGGCTAGATTTCCCAGTTTGGGAGCCCCTTGTAAGCTTGAAAGTTATTTGAATGAAGAGTTGATTTTGAAGGGGAATTTTTTTTGTGTATATGTGAAATTTGGTTTCCTTTTTTCTTCCACTATTTTATTTATTTCCAGGCAATATATTTTATTCTATGTGCTGTAATTTACTTTTCATCATGGAAAAACGTAAGATAATAATTTATCCATGTGTTGGGAATTGAAAATTAACACAAGAATGGAGGATTAAGAGTAGAGCTATATGGTTGTAGGAAAATGATGAAAACACAAAGTTTTTCCATCACTTTCCAATCGTATAAAGTAGATAAACACTATTTGGGCAAGTAACAGAGAAACTGGGACAAAAAAAACATCATTTGTAGATCTAGCAGAGGAAGGGATACTTCACTTCAAAAAATTATACAAGGTAGACTCTCAAGAAACTATAGATACCATTCACAATGTGGCTTCTCATTTTCCTAGTTTTATAGACCAAGAACATGGGAACAAATCCTCATGTTCCCATGGTGGTGGTTAGTCCACAAGATCAATTCCTAGACATGCATCGGTTAGTCCAACAACCCCCCCCCGACTTAACTCAGGGGAAATGAACTTGGGACAAGGCTCTGATACCATGTAAATTTTAACCCTGTACAATTTATTATTGCAAATAAATTCTAAATGAAAAACAAAAGAGATACAATGGCACACATAGACATTACATGGAGATTTTACCCTGGAAACCCAAGCTGGGAAAACCAACAATATGTTTAGAGTCGCACCTCTAATATTCTATTCATCATATATTCATTGTTTACAATACAATACATATATGGGATATTGTGGCATCCAAACTCCTAATCCATTGACCTAGATTAGTCAACAACCCTAATTCCTTAACCATAATTAGAAAAGCATCGACGAAAACCACATGTTGAAAAAACGCCAAAAAATGAATGCAAAAAACAAGATTTTTGTTTCGAGGGCACTGCCCTTGAACTCCCCAGACCCCCCCACTTGCACCCAGCATAATGAAAACACTAGATCTAGTCGCGCAAGGAATATAACACATACCCAACATTCTCCCACTTGTTATTTTCTTTGTAGATAGGGGGTTACAAGGTTACATAGTCAACAATCGAGGGCAACAATGCCCATAGATCTTCTACACCAAGAGAACTTCTTAGTGCTCACATATTTTGTTAATGAATATGAAACATTCTTAAAAGTGTCCACCTTCATCAACAACACCTTATTTTCTTCAACCTTGCCTCTCACAAAGTGATATTGAACATCAATATGCTTTGTCTTTGAATGATAAGTCGAGTTCTTTTCAAGGAATATTGCACTATGACTATCACAATCTATCCTTACAGCTTGTTGTACCAACCCAATACTTGAACACAATATTTGTAACCATACTACTTCCTTTGCATGAGTGGTTTCCATGTATTCAAAATTTGTAGTTGAGAGTGCCACTACATACTGTCTTTTCCTCATCCAACTGATTGCTCCTCCAAACAGGTTAAACACATACCCACTTGTATATATTCTACGATCCATATCTCCATCCTCATTTGCATCAACAAATCCATGTATGTCCAATGCACTGGTCGAATTTTGCCAACATACAAGTCTAGTTTTATCGCTCGTATTCCCAAATCTAAAAATCCATGCAATTTTGAACAATCCAAACCTATATCATTATGCAACAACATATATTAAATTATCTTGAAGCTAATAGCTACAAGGTTAAAGGATATCCTTTCCACCCATATCTCACCTAAACAATTGGGTTTTTACAAGCACGATAAATACATGAGGCAATCATAATTTCTCAAGAGAGTTTGCACTCCATTCACATAGGAAGTCATAGGGCCATCACTTTCAAGGTTGACTTATCCAAGGCCTTTGACAAGGTAAGTTGGTTGTACATCCAATTACTTATTATTCATTTGGGTTTAAGTCACCCTTTTATCACTTGGGTCATGAACTGCATAAGCACAACCTCTTTTGCCATCCTGATCAATGGTTCAAAAACACATTTATTCAAAGTGGAAAAAGGTCTAAGATAAGGGTTCCCACTCTCTCCCCTTCTTTTTCTCTTAGTTTTGGAAGGCCTAAGTAGGCCACTAAAGGACACCTTAGCTGGTGGCCGATTGAAAGGTATAACTATAAGTCCCATATGCACCATTTCCCATTTACTTTTTGTTGATGACATCCTCATTTTTTGAGAAGGAAACATAAGATATGTAGAGCATCTTGAAGAAATACTAAGTATTTTCTATAAGGTCATTGGGATGAGCAACAATACTACAAAATATTCTTTGTATACATGGGGACTCTCTGGGTAGGAAATGTAATAAATATCCCAAATACTCTCTCTTCGGAAGGAGGTCTTGGGGACAATTTTCAATTATCTGGTGGTTATGCTTAAAGCCAATAATTATGGGGGAAATGACTGGTTATGGATCTTGGAAAAACTAGAAAATAAATTCCATGCCTAGTGTAATAAATGACTATTTAGAGTAGGCTACTTGGTTCTGGTCAAGGTTGTCTTCGAAGCTATGTTAAGCTCGAATTCGTGGAACATTACCCATTAATTGGGGCATATTACATTAGTATTTTTATTTTATTTATGTCGGATTGGGTCCATTAGTTGTAATTGTACCTCCTAGTCTCTTATATATACCAAGGAGGCCTTAACATTTGGTATCAGAGCAAGACAATCCTAGGGACTGGCTTCTTCAAAACAAGTCTTCTTGGAATTTTTGCTACAAATTTTTTTATAGAAGGTTTCAGGATTTGGAATTTATATGGTGTAGAGGAGACATATAGAGATAACACGGGTCCAAATTTCAGATATTGGTTCGTTATATTTTTGGATATACATTATGTTCAAGTTATGGTTTTTGACTAGTCCTGAAACTAGTATGAAACAAGGCTTCTTGGAATTTTCGCTCCCAATTTTATTTGGCTTGGTTTCAGGTTCTGAAATTTTTACAGTACAAAGGAGGAAGAGGTAAGTATCTTGTGTAAAAATTTCAGCCCTTGATTTATTTTACTACGAAATTTATTTCCTAAGGCAATTAGGGTTTTTGGTTGGTCCAAATTTCAGTCTAAAACAAGTGTTCTGGGGAAAACTGTTATATCGGAAGCTACAGACCTCGAAATTGAGTGATACCTATTACATTGGTTAGGGTATGAACTGAAGTTATTCAGTAGAAATTTAATGCTTTGAAGTGAACATAGTGACACATGTCAGTTCGTACAAGTTTGATCTCCTGAAAGGGAAACAAATCAATACATCTTGGGAAAGTTATCATAAAATTCTATTGGAGAATCCAATCTTGGTCTAACTTGTGGAGTTGGAAATAAGACACATCAGGAAACCTCAGGTAGAAATTTTAGACTCAGAAGGGTCGGAATTGTAGAGCTACAATAGAAGAAAGGTCAACTAGCATAAGAGTCTCCAAATCAGGGTTTTAAAAGGCGTGTTTTTGTTTTTTGGAAATTTGCATATCTTTTAACTAGAAGATCCAATTGGGGTGATTCAAAAAGTGGAAAAAAGTGGGATAAAAGGAGTATCAAATAACTTTGGGTGAATATTAGGGTTTGTTAGCATTGAGTAAATTGTTTTGGTTGAGGAAACAACTTACAAAGGTGACCTACAAACCAACTTTAAGACTGGAAGCTAGCCATTCCAATCTAGAGGGGGCTCTCTCTTGTCACTTAATCTCTGATAGGCAATTTTTCTTGATAGAAAAATGGCTAGGGTTTAAATTTTTGAATTTATTTGATGAAGTGTTGTTGGCAAGGAGGAGAAGGATGATTTTTGGGCTATGGAGTCAGATCTTGAAAACAAATGAAACTAATGTCTTGGTAATAGAACCTCACAGAGGCACATAGGCTAAATTTGGTGGATGAAACCTTTAGTTTTTGGATTTAGTTATAGAGGGTGAAAGAGGAAGAAAGCAACAACAACATCAGAGCACCATATAGATGAATTTTGACCTAGTTAGGAAGAAAAGGACAAAGTTTAAATTCCTTGAGTTTAGAGCACCATTTGGATGAATTCTCACTCTTAAAAATCAATTCAAACAAAAGAAAAATGAGATGTAAATAGAGACACAAGAGATGCGTATACAAAGACAAGAAACACACTGTCAACTCATCACCATTAGAATATCTTTCATGAAGGTTCAAGACTTCTGCATTTCATTCCATTCAGATTCAAAGATTTTACAGTGAAAGTAAAAAATGCTATAGTTCTTCCAACTCACCCCCTTTTACATCAAAATGATCCAAACATATAAGATCCTACTTTCCATACTAGGCTACTAGGGGGCAAATTCCTCCTGAATAAAATAGTGGATCCGTTTACAATAGAATAGGACAGCTCAAAAATGACTTTACTAAAAATAGTAAGTCTGTTTGACCCTTATTGAATACAAAACAAACATATCTGATTCAATCTAATATCCAAGCTAAATTCAATTCTGAAGTATGGATGAGTCATCGGGTTTGTTTGGAGATGCCTTCGAGAGAAGTGGTGTGATGTATTGTAGCTATGTCACCTTTGCATAGTGTACTGGTGTTGACACTACACAAATGCTACCTATAGTGTTTGCATAGCGCGTTGGGATTTCTTGAAATTTGTGCAAGTCCGGGTGGAAACCACTGATAAAAAAGCTTGATTTAACCTCGAATGTGGTATACCCAACCTTTGATGTTGTCCTTTTCATTTATATACAACTACAACATTTGTGTAGTGTTGGTGCGCTACACAAGTGTTGTGTATGCTTTTCTTATCAATCAAAATTTGCAGCTGCTAAAAAAGGGTGATACATATTGTCATAATTGTCTGGATCATAATCACGGGGGCTTCAAAAAGGTGTTTATATAGAAATATGTTAAAATTTAGGTAACTTGTACCTCCCTTAGTCACCTTTTAGTTTGCAACTATAATGGTGACTTCCTCCAAAAAGCAAAACTATGTTTTTCATCCTTTCATACATGTGCTACTTCTGCAAGTAGCTCCAGTCTTCTCCTGGCCTCATCATTCAACTGCATCTTCTCCTTTAGATACATGTTTTGTTGGAGTTACTTCACACACACCTAGGATTTATTTTTCGTAAGGTTTTTCCTTATTTATTAGTCATAATTAGTCATTATCCAGTATCCTATATTTTAGGGGAGAATATTCCACCTGAAGAATATTTTCTTTCAATTGACACTTCAGTTTGACTAGTTGAGTTGAGTTTAGATGCTGCATTGGTTTTACCACCATGTAACATTGGGATAATCACCATCATTATTCTAGCTTGCCTTGGTATCATCACATAACTAGCGTATTACCATTGATTCCTTGAGTTAACTCCTCACTACTCTCTGTTCAGTCAGTTAACTGAAGACTAGTTGACTAGTTAACTCAACTAGGTGGTAGTTCACTCATGTAACTGCCTGAGAGACTAGAATAGGTGTCAGTTCACTCCTATAACTACTAGAGTATGTCCAAATCACTCTATACCACCACTATGGTGCATTGGTTCACCTCCAGTGCGCACTCATTGAGCTATACATAATATATCAAGTGCAAACTATTCATTATTCACAACGGTTAATGAGAATTCTTTCATTCTTTCTCTCCTTCTTCTTCTTTCTCAAATTCTCTCTGCAAATGTGTGTATTATTGTTTAGATAGATCTATTATGTACAGGTTCAACACATTTACATGGTATCAGAACCGACGGACTACTAAGCAAAAGCTACACCAAAAGTTTTTGCAGGCACAAAAGATTGAAGACAGCGGAAAGATGGATTTTCAAAAAGAATTCATTCTTACACCTTACAACTGTTTTTCATGGAAGGAGAAAATATCCATACATATCTGAACCAGAGTATTGTACAGGTTAACCTTGAATATAGATACAAAACCAACATCAGCCATAGAAAAATCCAAGTAGTTAAATCGCATGGATGAGGCACTCGAAACAATTTGCAGTGTTATTCTCCTGATCTCCTTTTTCACATATCTTCCTGTAAGACTCCCAATGAAGCCTGGACCACCTTGGAAGGGCTCTTTGGCAAACATGATGAGATGAGGGGACACATGCTGGTGGTGGAGCTGCTCACATTGGATCCAAAAAGCTTCGAAAATGTCCAAGATTTCTTTACAAAATTCAAGGATTTACTGTCGCAACTCAAATCTTTTGGGGTTGATAAATCGAAGGAGGAGAAACAAATGGTTCTCACCATTCTCTCCAAGATTGGTATTGAATTCTCTGTATTCATATCCACATTCCATTCTGTCAGATTCACCTTCGGAGCCACCTGGAAGATGCCTTCTCTTGAGAACTTTATCGAATCCCTAACACAAGAGAAAACCAAGCTCATCAACATGGGAAAAATCAAAGGCCCAAAGGCGCATGCACTCACTATGCAAGATAAATTGTATACTAGTGAGGTAAATCATCAGTCTAGATTGTATACATTTTCTGAATTCATTGAACCTGATTCTGATCTACTACTTACTCATGTTGATGAAAGTAGTAGGATATGGCATGAAAGGTTTGGACATTTGAATTTCAGATACATGGAACAACTTAGCAAGCAAATATTGGTTTATGGTCTACTAGACATCCATTTCTCCAAGGGAGTGTGTGAGGGATGTGTTCTCGGAAAACACCCTCAAGACAAATTCAACAAAGGAAAGTCTCAGCATGCTTCCACACCTTTGGATCTGATCCAAAGTGACCTTATGGGTCCTTTTCCACATCCATCCATCAGCAAAGCGAGGTTTGTTCTCATTTTTGTTGATGATTTCTCATGTTTTACATGGATTTACTTTCTCAAGAAAAAATCTGAGATATTTCAACACCTCAAAGATTTCAAAGACTTGGTTGAGACACAGTCCGGAAAGAAGATCAAATTCCTCTGAACTGATAACGGGGGAGATTATGTAAATCATTAGATCCATAATCTTTTCCATGAGGCAGGGATTTAGTTGCAACACATAGTTCCCTATACTCCATAGCAAAACAGAGTTGTCGAGCGGAAAAACCGATCTCTAAAGGAGATGGCATCTTGCATGCTACATGCAAAGTCTCTACCACAGAGACTATGGGCTGAAGCACTTAATATTGAAACATACATCCAAAACATATCTCCCCATATATCTCTCAAGGATAAGACCCCCTACGAGGCTTGGAGTGGCCTCAAACCGGAATTGACCCACTTTCACATTTTTGGTTCACGTGCACGGGCCAATATTCCCTCTGAAAAGAGGAAGGCACTTGATCCATAGAGCACTGAGTGCATTTTTGTTGGATACCCCGACAATGTGAATGGATATCGGCTTATTGATATTTCCTCGAACTGGCTCATCATTAAGCGTAGAGTCCAATTCGAGGAAAGTGTCTTGGATGTACCTCAGCAGTCACATGCAGACACCTTCACTCTTCCACATGTCCGAGATGATGAGCATGCACATGCCAACTCTTCTTCAAATGAGAGTTCTGATTCAGAGGACTCAGATGATTCAGATTCAGAGTCAGTACAGTCAGATGCAGAGTTAGAGCATCCAGATGCAGTTGCGGAGCCAGAGCAAAGGCCCAAGTGGGAAAAAACTACTCTTTAGGCTGCAGGGGATCTCGTTGGTGATCCAACCGATACTAGGAGGACTCAATCCGATTTCGAGGAGCCTCATGTTGCACTCACTACCACTGAACCATTTCCCTTCATGCATATTTTCTTGGTTCACTCTTCAGATCCATAGTCTTATGGTGAGGTTTTTGGAAATCCCTTTTGGGAATCCGCCATGCAGGAGGAGTACAAATCCCTCCTCGAGAACCAAAATTGGGATCTGGTTCCCCTTCCTTCTGGGAGGAAACTTGTCAGATGCAGATGGGTCTACAGGACCAAGAGCACATCGGATGGACAGATCAACAAATACAAATCTAGGCTTGTCGCCAAAGTATTTTAGTAGGTTCATGGTATTGACTATGATGAGACCTTCGCTCCAGTGGCGAAGATGGATTCCATACAATTGGCACTTGCCATTGCGACAAACAAGGAATGGTAATTCCATCAAATGGATGTGAAGAATTCATTTCTTCACGGTGATCTCTCTAAGGAGATCTACATGGAACAACCCCAAGGATTTATGCAGGACTCATCTTTGGTATGTCAACTAAAGAAGTCACTTTATGGCCTCAAGCAGGCTCTGAGGGCATGGTATTCCAAGATGGACTCCTGCCTGTTATCACAGAACTTTGTACATTGTAAATCAGACCCGAATGTCTACATGCTCAGGACAGTTGATTCACTTCTACTTTAGTTCTGTACGTTGATGATTTGTTGATCACTAGTTGTTCGAATTCAATGACTTTTGCAGTAAATAGGATTCTACATGACATGTTTTTGATGACGGACATGGGTCCACTACACTTCTTCCTTGGACTTGAGATTAGTCAGGATGCATCAGGCATCAAACTGTCTTAGACCAAGTATACACGAGATCTCCTTGAGAGATTTCACATAACAAACTGCAAGTCTGCTCTGACTCCTTTCCTATCAGGAGTCAAACTTGAGGATGGTGGGGAGACTCCACTGGTTGATAACACACTGTACAAACAACTAGTGGGGAGCTTGTTGTATCTCACACACTCCAGACCAAACCTCTCCTATGCAGTTGGTGCAGTTTCTAGGTTCATGCAGGAGCAACATGAGCTAGATTATAAAGCTACAAAGTGTATCCTTCGATACGTAAAAGTCACCATCACCTTTGGGATTCATTATGAAACAGACTCTACATTAGATATCATCAGGTTTGTTGATTCTCACTGGGTTGGCGATAACACTGATCGCAAGTCCACATCTAGCTACTCACTTAGTCTTGGTTCTGGGCTTATCTGTTGGTTGAGAAAGAAGCAAGATGACATTGATCTATCTTCAGTCGAGGCAGAGTACATAGGGGTATTTAACATAACTATTAAGGCTATGTGGCTACAGCATTTTCTCACTGAGTTGGGCATTCAGTTTCATTGGTCGATTGTCATCTGGTGTGACAACCAGAGCACTCTAAAGTTCTGCAAAGATCCAGTTCAGAGGCAGTGGACAAAGCACATCGAGATCCACATGCACTATATCCGGGACTTAG
>JASDQU010753096.1:12849-24054 GCA_032191745.1 Picea mariana | reverse complement strand
AGAATAAAATTACTCAATGGTGAGATTGTTGTCCACCGACATTATTTCCTTCAAAGGAATAGAATATGACTATAGTCGTGGAGGGAAAACCAAAATTTGAAGTTCATCTACACTTTTTCTATCTTAGAATAGCTATCCGGAACCTGTATATCAATATATCCACTATCTCATCTTCTTGTATCGAGCCACCATTACACCGCAAATTGGTTATGTAGTTCTCAGCACTACAAGCCACGCTTGTTATACCCATGCTCATCATAAA
This sequence comes from Picea mariana, assembly GCA_032191745.1. NCBI lineage: Eukaryota > Viridiplantae > Streptophyta > Pinopsida > Pinales > Pinaceae > Picea > Picea mariana. The sequence goes on along the minus strand of JASDQU010753096.1, from coordinate 23,792 downwards.
TCTATTTTGAAAGTGGAGTTATACAACAAGTCAAGAGTATTACTATATTTACATTGGTTCAATAAATATTTGGTGAATAATAATGTCAGCAAAGTTGGGTCGTGATTATAGTGAAAGTAATATTCTATATTACAAGTCGTGTTAAAAGTAATGGAAAAAGTTAACAAGTAAAAAATAAAGATTGAATATTTGATAATATGATAATATGATTAAAGAGATATACAAGTAAAATATATGAAGGTGACATAAAGTGAGTTGTGGATCATTGATATATTAAAGTAATATAAAGGTAATATTATTATAAAGAAAAAAATAAATAAAAGGGTGAAGACCTCATATTTTTCCAACATTTTAATGTTGAAAGTGAAAAATGGATATAGAGAGAGGGAGAAATATATTTGGATTATTTTGGAAATTTTGCATAATTTCCCACAACTTCTTAATCTCTTCATCCCTCTTCTTACCATACATTGTAGAATCCTCTTCATTATTGTCATTCATGACTACCTCTTTATTTTCTTCCAACTTCGGCCTTTTATCCTGAATATGCATCCTCTGGTTTTTCAATTTCATTTCCAGCATATTTAACTCCTTGTATAAGTTAGCCAATTCACTAGGAACTGTCCCTGGAAACTCTACATAGTCTTCATTATCTTCATTTCTTGTCATCCAACTCCCTAATGGTTGCATTTATTCCTCTAAGCCTGCACATGCATTTAAATCATTAAATTAAAAAAAAAACAGTTCACTAGGTACTTCAAGTACCTCTTCCTCTTTGTGCTTCTTAATTGCATTTCCTGTGCAAGCTTCTTCCTCTTTAAAAACAACTTCCAATAGTTGATTTTTATCTTGACTGTCTTCATTGTCAACAAACCTCAATGACTATCATTTACCTTCTTTTTGGCCACCTACAAAATTCAAATTTTACCTGTTCATATTGATGACAGGTTCTTCAACATGAGATTAAACTATCTCATTTTCTTCCACAACATAATGTTGATTATGTTTTCCTCTTGTGATTTTGAATAGGCATACATTTAACTCCTTCAATGTTCAAGACAGTGTTCAATAACTGTCCCTCTCCCTTGTTTAGATAACATTCTTCTTCACCAAGGAAAACTCCTTATTCTGGTTTAATAATGCAACCCTTCTCACTCTCAACACTTCTAGACTTCATTCCAATTTTACATCTTCAGATCAACTTCTTGGCAAATAATTGCACTACATGCGACCTGACCTACTTCTTCATCTCCATGACAACTTCAAGTGATTCATCACCTGTTATACCTGCAAACACACACAATTTATCAGTTTTAAAAATATTAGGCTCTTCAGCCCCTCTTGATTCCCTTGTTAGCACATTCATTTGTTGATCCAAGCTCTCCAAAGAGTCCATGAGACTCTCAAATAGTATACTATTATCGTCATCCTCTCCAACGATTTCTTCCTGCTCTAGTACATAAAATTGAACTCCTTCTATCAATGGCCTGACCATGAACTCAGTTCCTCTTAGTTTCTCCAAAGCATCCATCCTATGCTTCAATTCCTTTAAGATTTTCCTAAGCTTTATTTTCCTAAGATTCTCCTCAAATAACTTCATAGCTGGCCACTTGAGTTTATTTTTTAGGATCCATCCTCTTCTCTGATTCTGTTTCATTTCCTTCTTCCTCTGTAGCAACATCTCCATGTAACTGAGTTGTATCTTTATCTCATCCATCTCTTTGTCAAGTTCCTCTTGACTCGTCCTCTTGATGCCCTTTTCCTTGGCATCTTTCCTTCTATTGTGGTTTTTCTATGAACCTATGCAATGACCTTCAGTTATCATTGTCTTCACCTCCTTTGTGAACTTCATATTTTTCACTTGTGGATTGCACCTAATCCTTCACCTTTAGCAAGTCTCCATACCTACCTTTGATACCTCAGCAAGCTTTTCTCCTTAAGCTTGGTCTATTGGTACCTATGGTTCCTTACCTTTGGAACCACTCTTGAGCAACCTCTGCTCCTATAGGCTCTACAAATTCCATTTCCTTTGAGAATATGCACTTGTCCTCCTTGTACAACCTCTGTTGGAATTCTTTAGGTTATGCCACTGCTTAAGAGATCACTTGCTCTTCCTCTTGAGAACACAATGGTTCTTTGTCATAACTCCTCCTAGTTGTCTTTGTTGCTAACACCTTCTTTGTCTACTACCTGCAATCTGCAAACAAATCTCAAACCATAATTAATATAAAACAATATCATATCAACTTTTAAGATCTTACCTTTATTTTTTTCATCCACTCTTTTGCAATTGAATGGATCATTATTTTCCCCTACAAACCCTCAAGAGCATAAACTAGCTCTATCCAATTAGAYTTCATTGAATATGAGCTTCATGTTCCTTCATATTTCATAAATATGAACTTTCTTTATCTCTGTGCATGTTATCCCCTATATCAATTTACCTTTCGAATAACATTCCCTCGCTAAGATACCAAAAATGATGACAGGAAGGCACAAAAATTCCCTATAGGTCATATTAACCTATTTCACTCACACATAGTATCCTATTCAATTAGGTCTGCTATAAAATCCTAGTAGGTTTTGTTCAAGGATCTACTCTTCCAATGCTGTAGAGATTTATCAATTACTCTCTGCCAGCTCTGTAAATTATTCTTCAAACAAACAACTCACTCGATTCTTCCTCATCTACTCTCCACCAGTCCCCAAATGTACTTAGGTTCAGCCATCAACAAATCGATTCTCCCCAATCGATTGAATCTCACCTTCTGTCTTTTACATAGACTTCCAACACAGATTTTTATGGCATATTTTAATATTGACTCTCAATCAATCATATCAATGATTTAGAGTAAACTTCAATTGAATACAATGGCTCTAAATCGCTACCTCTACAACGTTGTCTCAAACCTCGCAAGAGAGAGAATCAATTCCTCAGAAATTCATGCTCTATCCTCATAGAGGCAATTCCTTTAACGCACTTCTACAAAACATCGTTCAAAGAACCCCACTAACCTCTTCAACTAGGTCTCTTATAAAAAAATGCTCGTGATTCATATTATAGACCTACTTCTGCACAAAACCCAGATCGTAAAATCTTCGAAGTCGTCTTCATTTGCCCATAAATTAAGCCGCAATTTTAGTGACGGGTTTGGCCATGGATAGAAATTTCTTTCTCTTTCAATGATTATAAAACCATACCCATTGTTGGTTGTTTATATTAGTTATACCTTTAACATGATTTGACCTAGGTTCAAATCTACTGGGGATCCAACAAAGCCTCTAAAACTATCAGCCCTCCTGGTAAACCAGAAGGTAGCGCAACGCACAGAGTGCACTGCGTAGTCTCACCCGAGATAGTCTTAATAGGTGACTGCAATACTCAAATGCTTGCAGTCCAGGACTGAATGGGGATCTGTGAATTGCCCACTGTGAATTCTATCTAATTATTAGAGCAATATATCATCATTCTCATTCATGCATGTAGCGTGATTAGATCTATTAATTCTTTCATACATCATTCTAACACCTACTTATTGACAATTAAAAAGACAAAAACATTCAATCACATAACATAGGTGTTACCGTGGTTCAACCCCTCCTGGTCTACGTCCACAAAGATCTGTCTCTCAAGCTCTTTTATTATGGCGGTTCCAAAACTACAGCATTGCGCGCTTTACAACTCATCCTCGGTCGGGTCGAGATCTATTATGAGGTGGACTATATCACACCAGGCTCCTCAGCCTGTGATCTAACCCTCAATATCTACCCTTCTGATCCTCTACAACTCAAAATATTACAAGACTATATCAGATTACATTCATGTTACAGACCAGTTACTCCTTCTCCCGCAAGTAACACTCAATAAGAATAACCCCCCCAACTAGACCTCTTAGGTATCTATTTATATGTGTTTTTTGCTCATCAACCATTACATTCTCTTACCAAAACCCTAACATAGTTAGGTCTTCTTGCATGATGGTCTTGCATGCTTTCCTCCTCTGCATGCACGTTTTCCTTTCATCCACTGCTTTTCCTGCCAATTTTCTTTCTTTCCCATCTTCTTGCATACACGCCTCGCATGCCTCCCTGCCAAGTGTATTTCCTCCATGTCGTGCCTTTACCCAAAAATGGGTATGTTCCCAACACCCACATAATTTCAAATCTTCCAGCAATGAGCCCCTTTATCAAGCAGAGAATGCTTGTTCAAATTCATAACTCTACTATTGCTTAAGACAAACAAAATTCAATTCTTCCAAGTTCCGGGTTGCTTCCACACATCGGGTCTAATATTCAATACTCTTTTATTCTGTCACTAATTCCTCTCAGTCACACACGGGACTTCAAATCTATCTCACAACCAAAGCAAATTGGAACCGTACTAGTTCTACCCAACAACCCTTAAATTTTCTCGCTTTGTACATACAATCACACAGATTTCTCCAAACATGTACAAGAATAAATCAATCTTAAATACTTCTACAAAGATTTAACCCTCACATAGAGATTCAATCTAATCCTACCTCTTTGAACTAGAATTTCAAAGGAAATTATGCCCAATTTTGTCAAAACAAGGCTATTCAACTTGTTTATCTATTCCTATGTCCATTCACACAGGTAGCCCATTGTTCTTATCAGGTTTTCATGCATAGTACCCATTAGTCACACCATTAATGATTATTTACCATTCCTCTACCTGCTTAAACATTCACAAAGAATCAAATATACATATAACATAGTAAATCTTCTTTTCTATTTATCCAACTCAGCACTGTATAAGTATTAAACCTGATCTGCAGGTCTGGAAAAACATAACCAATCTCTTTCCTACGAACTCCCACCCTTCAACAATTGCATATTACAATATTTATGCAAGTGATTGAGCTTCCAACTCACTACAACAACCTCCTACAAATATTGAACAAATCCTAATAATAGACATTTTAATCCTATCTTCTATTATGCTCCATAACTCATACCTTTCTAGACTTCTCGAGTCATTCCACACATTTGGGGATTAGTTTCCATGACTCATCACTAGGAGTGACACCTAATCACATTCTAGAACCTTTTAAATTAACTCACAAAATATATCATTTATAATGAATTTACAAGTGAAACCCCTCCTTGGGTCGGTTCAAGACCCCATGGTCTAGTCAATTTAGAACTTTGTTAGGGAGAACAAGATGCCCCTGCATCACCACTTGTAGTGTTAACCCTTAAACTTGAGACACAAGCTAGGTATACACAGATTGTAGTTGCAAAAATATAGATACAACATACAAATGAGATGAAATATGTGAAATATACCCTTGTATTAATGATGTATCAAAAGAAAGAAAGAAATGTTCAGTTTCCTCTTGAGGTGGGGAGACCTTTCACTAAGTAAAGATACAAACACAACAATACCTAGAAAAACATTACATCGCCTCCTATCTCTTTAAATATGTTCTTGACAAAACCCTAACTATTTACGATCCCATTATTAATGAGTACCAACTACCTAGTGGACCTTATTTAATAAAGAGGACCCTTTTACATGAAACACCTATCCACTACTATCTAATGGGCCTTATTCCAAGAGGATTGTTGCATAGATCAATTGACTAACTCCTAGGTAGCCTAAAGTAGGGAGGTTAGGGTAGGACCCTAATAAAAAAAGGGATGACAAGAGAAGGAACCATTACTCTAGAGAAATTTCAATCCTTTGGCTAATCACCTTTTTCCCTAGTTTTATCTGTACTTGTGGAGAACTAGCCTTTGTTGTCCAAACAGTGATCAAATTTTCTATAGACGTTTTTTGGCCATCCTTTAGCTACTCTATTGAAGTAAGACTATTATTACATTGATGGGGAGATGAGTACAAGCGGCTAAGGACAAGACTGGTGAGAAATAAAGACTCACACTAAACCAACCAGGAAAGAGAAGACATATTTAAACAAGAAATAAATGACAATCACACACAGTACAGACATTTTACCATGGAAACCCAAAACTGAGAAAACCAGCATTCCTTGATCATATTCCTCCTTTTTTTCGTATTCATTCAATGAATAAAGAGTTACATGACTAGCATTGGCCTACACCTAAGACACAATTGCCATGATACTCTCTTGTTTTACACAAGAACAACCCTGCAACCAATTCGGCTTACATTTACATGACCAAAAATATTTTGCTAAAGATTAGCAAGAGCATCAACTTAATACAATTACAATGTGCCTTCTTTATAGAATTTACAACATGAAAAACCCTAAATTGTGGTGCCCAAAAATGGTTACAAATCCACACAGATGATTGGTTGTGTTGTCGTATAATATCTACTTTCCCAAATCCCAAAGGCAAGTAAGAGTAGATTGGCGTAACACGGACGTGGCCCTGTCACTATCACCCCAACAGGGTACCTATTTCTCTTTAGGAGGAGGAAAACCTCACTCCAAGGGAGATGTCGCAAGACCTAGTTGGTTGATGAAGGGCAAAAAAGGCTAGATAAAATCTCACCCTTCTCTCTAGGTCACTCAAGTTAAGAAGTTGCTTGATAGTAGTTTTCCTAGTACAAGTGCTTTCTGAAGTGGTTTTGTTGATGTCATAATTATCATTTTACTATTGTTGCAAGTGTTTTGATAGCCTATTGAAGTCACTTATTGACTTGTTTTAAATCTTGAAATTGTGAGTGACAAAGTATTATCAAATTGCAAAGACTTTATATCATTTTTGTCATCATATCTTGCAATTTCTGGATATATTGTTGCTGCTATACATTTTATCTTTTAAGTAATTAGTAGCATATTTCTATATTGAAGTCACTAATTTGAAACATCAATATCATTGATTGTTGCTAATGTTTTTTGTTTCATTGGTAAAGGGAAGGTACCATTCATTTACTTTTCCTTTTTCCCCCTTAAACTTTACCAAGTGATTTCTTTCCTCAAGTGACCTAAAGAGAGGGGTGGGTTGTACCTGGTATTTTTACCCTTCATCAACCAACTAGGTCTTGGGATGTCTCCCTTGGAGTGAGTTTCTTCTCCTTCTAAATAAAAAGAGGTATCCATTGGGGTGACAATGATAGGACTACCTCCGTGTTACGTCAATCTAGGCCTACTTGCTAGGCTTTGGGAAAATATAGATTGTGCGATAACAGGTTGCAAACCCACAAATATCATAATTATGTTATAGTTGACTTTAGTCGATTTACCAATCAATTACCCGTTGATGTCCAGTCACTTGCCACTCAACCTCCTGTCGGCCTCCTATTAGCCAACCCTTTGACTTCTTTGTTGATCACTTCTACTTTTTTGGTCGATCACTTTGACCTCGACTTAAGAACCAACTCAACTTGACTCATTGGTCGACTTCACGTAATCGATCCACATCGACTAGATAGTCAAATGATTTTTATTTCACTGGAAACAATATAAAAACCCAACATTCTCCCATTAGTTGTCTTCTTTGTTGATGCAGGAGAGCATGAACATTTTTTCATTAACCCCAACCAAAAATGTGCATTACCTCTCTACACCAAGAGGACTTCACAACACTCACAAAATTGGTCAAAGAGTTTGCTAATTTTTCCAACCTATTTACTTTATCCAACAACACCTTGTTTATTTCGACCATGTCTCTCATGGAATGGTATTCTACATCAATATGCTTAGTTAGGGAATGGTACGTTGGGTTCTTTGCCAAAAATATTTCACTTTGACTATCACAATTTATCTTCATATCTCTCTGCTCAAATCTAATCCCTGAATATATTCGATACAACCATACTACTTCTTAGCTTCCATGAGTGGTTGTCGTGTATTTAGCTTTTTTTTTCGACAAGGCTACGATCACTTCTCACTTACGCATCCAAATAATTTCTCCACCAAACATCTTGAATACATATCCATTGGTCGACCTTCATCGATCCATATCTCCAACCCAGTCAGCATCAACAAAGCCATGTACATTTACTTCACTGCTAGCTTCAATCTTCCCTTGGTAGCATATAGCATAATCTTCTGTGCCACAAAAATACCTGAACACTCTCTTGAAAGTTGTCTAGTGCTCCTTCCCAGGTGTTGACATGTATCTGCTCAGTACTCCCACTACATGAACAATATCTATTCAAGTGCAGACCATCACATACATCATACTACCAACAACACTTACATAGGGAAAACATGTCATGTCCTCTATTTATTTCTATGTCTTTGGACAATGTTCAACAGTAAGTTTTGCTCCCACGGGAATTGGTACCTTGATCGGTTTTTAATCCTGCATGTTGAAACACTTCAAGATTGTTTCAATAAATTTCCTCTGGTTCAACCAAATCTTTCTAACTACTCGATCTCTTTTGATATCCATTCCCAAAATGAAGTTCGTTGCACCGATATCTTTCATTTCGAACTTGGAGGATAACTACTTCTTCACCTCCTTTATTGTGTCCATGTTGTTTCCGACCAATAACATGTCATCGGCATACAAAGATACACATATGAAACGAATTCCTTCTTCCTTGGAATATACACAATGATCATCCTTGCTCTCACAAATCCCAAACTAAGGATGTAGGTGTCAAAATTCTGGTACCACATACTTGGTGAATGATTTAGACCATAAAGGGATCTATTCAATTTGCACACTAGCTATTTCTTTCCCTTTATTGTAAAACCTCCAAGTCGTTTCATGTATATTTCTTCTTCTAGGTCCCTATGTAGAAACATTGTCTTCACACCCATTTTCTTTATCTCAAGATCAAATGTTGCAACCAAAGGCATTGGTACTCTAATGGAAGTTAATTTTGCAACAGGTGAAAAAATATCAACAAAGTCAACTCCTTTGACTTGGGAATATCCTTTCACTACCAGTCGAGCTTTGAATTTCTCAACTTGACCTATTGCATTCAAATTTTTCTTGAACACCCACTTGCTACCTATAGGTTTTGTTCCACTAGGTAATTCGACTAGATTCCATGTCTCATTTTTGTGCAAGGATTCCATCTCTTCAACCATGGTTTCCTACCAATGTTTATGCTCTATCGATTTGATTTCCTCCCTAGTCGACTTGGGCTCATTGTTAGTGGAAGCTAGTACAAATACATAACGGAAATAGGGTGGACTATACCTTTCAATTGGTTTGATTACTCGTTTATAACTCCTTATAATCAAAGTCATTTGTTCCACCTCTTCATCTGATTCAGTCAACTCATCTGAATCATCTTCTTCGTTCCTCAGTTCAAACACCAGTTTCTGTGGTTCTTTATCCATTTGAAATTATTCAGACTTGGAAGTTCCACCAACTTCCATGAAGACCACATATCGATTGTACACTATTTTCCTCGATGTAGGATCCTTGAGCTTATATCATTTCACTCAATCCTTGCACCCAATGAAAATACACTTGACTACATTCTTGTCCAACTTGTTCCTCTTTTCCTTCAGAACATGCACAAATGCATCACAACCAAATAATTTGAGATGTGAGAGAGAAAACTCCTTACCAAACCATACCTCATGTGGAGTCGAGTTAACTAGCATTGACGAAGGAGACCTATTTACCATTCTTTTTTCTATATTGAATTCCTCTACCCATAATTCTTGTGCGAGCCCTGCGCCACTAGGCATGCTCCTTACCTTATCCATCAATGTCATGTTCATTCTTTCAACAACTCCATTTTATCGTGGGGTATATGGTGTGTTTTTTGCATGCTATGCCACACTGCTTGCAAAAATGCTCAAATTCCTTTCAACATAATTCACCACCATTGTTAATTCTCAACACCTTGATCTTCTTATCTTTCTAGCTTTCCACAAGAGATGTAAACTCTTTGAATTTCTCGAAAAACTCTAATTTCTTCCTCAGGAAATATATCCATGCATTCCTGGAAAAATTATCTATGAAGGAAACATAATAAAGGGATCCACCAAGTGAAGGGACTGGTATAGGCCCAAACACATCACCATGAATTAATTCTAGAATACCCTTTTCCCTTGTTCCATATGGGAACCTAACCTGATTTTGTTTTCCATATATGCATTGTTCAAAAAATTGACTTCCAAATTTCAATCTGGAAAACTTTCGACCATACCTTTTTTGTGCATGGCTCGAAGTTATTTTTCACCAATGTGTCCCATCTTCTAGTTCCATAACATGGTCAAGTTGACTTGGCGAAGAACAGTCGAGTCAATTTCTATTGAATCAACCCGAATTGAGTCGAGTCAAGTAGAAGACGAGTCGACTTTAGGAACAACAATGATGTTGCATCTAGTCGAGACTTTAGGAACAACAATGATGTTGCATCTAGTCGACTCGACATTCACTAACAACTTGTATAGTTTTCCAATCCAAACTCCTTTTGTTAAGACCATCGCTCCCCTAACCATTTTCGACATATCCTTCTGAAATAGAGTGTGCACACCTACGTCACTCATTTTGCTGGTAGATATCAGGCTTCTTTCCAATCTCAGAATATGTAGCACACCTAAAAGGGTTATACTCATCCTATCCTACAGTATCAATCAGACTCTTCCCCGTCCAACAATTTTGTTTGTTGATTCGTCCCCCAAGAACACATCCCCTCCTTAATATCTCTCATATTCACAGAACCATTCTTTGTGAGTTATCATATGAAAGGACGTTCCAAAGTCGATCAATCAAACATCCTTATTCGATTGTGTACTAGTTGACGCCAGATACACATCGCCTTCTTTATTGCCGCCTCATTTTGTGTAAAATGTCTTAGATAGATGTTGTTTATATTATAAAGATGTGTTTCATTTCATTTCATGAATGATTTGCTTTTATTAGTTTATTTAATTTTAACATTTCTTTTTCTTAAGAGCTATAGATTAACTCTTAATTCATAACAACAACTTTAATTTTCATTTAATGTTGAAATTGTAACTAACCTAAGGCTCACATTAAAATTTATTTTGCAAACATTAAGGAGATTTAGTACC
>JASDQU010753095.1:0-37315 GCA_032191745.1 Picea mariana | reverse complement strand
CAAGAAGGAATATTTAAATAATAAAGTATTGGAGAACTTTCTATTCATGGAAAGTGGTTAACCCTAAAATAAGGAAAATAGGTTAAATGACCTTGAAATGGGTTAAGTAACCTAAAAATGGGTTAAGTGACCTAGAAGATGAAAGTATAAATAAGAAGCTAGGATCTCTTGTAAATTGTACATTAGGTGAGAATCCTTCTTGTGGATCAATGGAGAGCTTCTTGTGAATATATTTTCGAGTATTGATGGAGAGCATATTGTGAGAGTATATTATTGGTATGGATCTCTTGAGCATGATTGAAGATCTATTATGAGGAAGAGAGCGAGAGGAGGATCTCATGGAGGCATCAAAGTTTCGGCAATGTCGAAGATCTTGACGGAAAAAGTCTTGGATTCGCAGAAAACCCTATTTTCTGATGCCCACATGGGTTGTCTATGTATAGGGTGCATGTACACACTGGCTGGATGTGTATAGGATGAGTGTAAATGAGGGTTGACTGTGTACATGGAGCGTGGAGTGGATAAAATCATGGAGATTTTTGTTTGAGTTGGTGCCAAGCTCTTGGATGATGAGGTAGGTTCCAGATCTGCATTCTATTGCCTCAGATCTATCACTGAGACACTGGTATGGTTACATTATTGTCTTGATGGATACTATTGTTTGATGTATTGTGAATGCTTAGGGAATTCTTGGTATGGATTCTATGATGTGGTTCAGTTTGGTTGATTTGGTTGATGGAGTGAGCAACACTCATGTGATTCAGTAGTGACATGATAGCTATCGTATACTGGTTGTTTATACATGCTTGATATAGCATTCATATTGATTTGTTGTGGAGCATGAGCAAGCTATTGGAGAGCTTGGATGTGTTGTGACTGCCTGTGGTTCAGTTTGGATAGTGGAACACATAAGATAAAGTGATTGCAGATTGCATAGGATCTAAGCATGTGAAGAAAATAATAACCATAGTTTCTTAGAAGTATATGCTTGGTGCATTATACACTGTCCACATTCACACACAAGCTGTAGTGAGCCAGGGTGCGTGTACACGCTGGCTGCACTATTGACAGGTCGCGTACCTGTTGACAGACTAACATTCGTTGAGGATTGTTGCCTCATATCAGTTGGTGCTGAGAATGTAAGCTGAGTCTTGCATATAGAGCTGGTGCTCTTGTAGATTTGTACTCTATTCAGTTGTTGTTGATAAACCCCAAGGATTGTAGTTCGTAATAAAAAGAAAACTGTACATACATCTTGTGTTCCTTGTGTTCATTTTGATGATGAATTGTTGATGATATATTTATGATATATGTTGTTGACATGTGCTCACATCTAACTAGTTATAAATGACAACAATAGGTAATGAATAAATGTTGAATGCTAATTGATGAGTTTTTGTGAAAGAGGGAATCTTTGGGAAAAAGAGCCCCACACTCATTCACACCCCCCCCCTCTAAGTGTGGTAGGTGTGTCCAACATGGTGTTGTAAATCCATTGTGTATTAGTCGTGGAAAGGAAGGAGTTATCTTACATAAAGTAATAATTTAACCAAGAATATACAAAATACAAATTCTGGAAAATTCCTACCTATCATAAGATCATACACTTATAAGATATTCAAGTTTTGTATTAAAAATTCAACTTGTATAGATTAAAATCCCAAATCAGGATGAAACTCTACTATGATAGGAATTCACAAAGTATATATAGCTATACGAATATAGTTATGAAATATATGCATTTATATTCAAAAATCAATACAGTAGTTGATATAGAAATGGAAATACATAATTACAAGATTTTTTTACACATATTATATAATTAATATGTAAACTTTTTAACAGTTATGTAGAATCAACTATACAAGATAAAGTATCAAAATAATGGTCATATATATATAAAGAAATATACCTAGATATATTTATAGAATCAAATCTATAACTGTCTATAGTGATAGAATCACACCTTTTAGATATATATTGCTTAGATCCAACCGACACTGACTATGGTAGGAAAAACAAATAGTTTCATATAGTCGTGACATCTTCAGGAAACCTTGAGTACAAATCGGAAGGGAAACAAATGATTTAGACTAACTTTTTACATTTACGGAATAAAATGTTACAATAGTAAACAAAATAATTAATACATCTAGAACCTTTTTATTTGTTATTCTTAGGATCTACTTTGATAAAGGTTGAAAGTAAAGACATGGGAATGAAGAACAATATGTATTATTCACAATATTTTTTATTCCAGAATGTTGAAGAAGAGTTCTGTTATGCAAAGAAAATATATTCATATTTACATTCCAATCTTGTTTCGAATACTGACATAGTAAAGTTTGATAAAATCATTCGACCAAATATACAATTTTAAGGTTTGAGTCTCTTACTCAGCCATGAATGAAAGTAATAGAGGTAAAGAATAATTTATCTTTAAACAACAAATCTTCACCCACAGAGATGACTCTTTAATTTAAATCTTTTCAACCATTAGCCACCTAGAACCCTCCTTGAAAGGGGCGAGGTGGAACCTGAATACCTCTTATGTGGGTGGCAGAGGTTTTCATCGAAAATTATTTTTTGACCAAAACCCCTTCAGAAAATACCTTTAATAATTGTTCAACAGAGATAAGACGAATATAATAAAACAATTAGTAACAGGAAAGGATTTGCAGAGTCGTACTTAACTTTTAATTGAGGGATCTGATATCCTTCTCTGTTGTGATGTACTCAGTAACTTCCCAGACCAAAAGGGGAGGAACAGCCCAAGACTCTCTGATGGGTACCCTTGCAATCACAGGGTCCCATCGTTAGTGATAAGAACTAGATTAAGTAAACCAAAAAACATTGCAGGAAAGAATATACAAATGATGATTATAGTGAAGTATGTGATTCACATAACGAGAATGCACCAAATAATTATTCTAATTGAGACCATTGAAATTGGAAGCCACAGGTCAAATAAAACCATCAAAAGTTTATATAATATCATCTAAGAAAGATTTATTTAAATAAAAGGAAACACAGGGTCAACTCTGTGCCAAATCACTAGACTCGTATGAACTTTATTATATGCTCAGAATTTAAGAATATTGGCACAAAAGGATGACCCAAATTTTTAAATATACAATGCGGGATACAGAGCATTTTAATTTATGGCTATGCCGAATGAAACTTCAGAAAAAAATTCAAATAATAAGTTACAGTCATAAGAATTCGTCGGGTAGTTGGGGAACCGAGAGCCTGAATAAAAACCCAATACTAGATACCCAACCAGCGTAGGAAAACATTATTCGAAACTTACCAAATGAGATTCCATATCATGAATAATTATTAATAGGCAGTCACCACATGAATCCCTAACCTACCGATTGACTTATGGGCTATAGTCCTGGTGAAGTCACGAGGAGACCCAACACCCAGTAATGGAACAGAAAGAATTAACTAAATGTAACAGACAACTAACCCTAATAATAAACGACATAGAAATTGAATGTTGCCTCCATGAATTCTTTGGAAAAGGAACACAAAGAACAAAATGCCTAATATATTAAGTCTAATGTATAAAATTAGAGTATCCACTTACCATTAACAGGAACAGTCTAGGGAGGAGCTCCAAGCCTCCATTCTCCCCACCCCAATAAAGCAATGAGAAATGAAGATACAACTTTGGAATAGTTTCACAAAAATTAGAAAGGTGTAACTACTGTAACCCTAAATCTCTCACCCCATGCATGATGAGTGTTGATGGTCCAATGGGAGGTGCGTGCCATGTGATGGAACTGACTTTGTGCGTTTGGGTTGGACGAAGGTACAAGGATGGGATTTTTTCTCGCCTACCTTGATTGAGTGTCGAGTCAGAGGTTTAACTCTCGACTGTCATAAACAATAATATCACATTTAATGAATTACAAAAGTGGATGGTGGTTTCCTCGAAGTCCTATGATTTGGAAATCTTTAAACCCTAACCACTATCAGTACAGTTTAGCACCTAGTTTGGTTAGGCGTCGCTCATATTTGGTAGAGTTAACAAATTTTTAGCATAGGGTTTCCCTTATAACCATAAAAACTATTATACCGTGTTTCGAATGAAAAAATATTAACCAACCGAAAATTATACCGAGAATGCCTATCAATGACTTTGGTCATGGATAGAAAAGCCAAAACCTTATCTTAAACCAACATATCACCAAGGTATATAATCCAAACCCCAATACGTTATGTATAAGTCTTTTTCGTATAGTCTTGGAATTTAACCTTACGTGCAGGTATGGAGGTGTGTTTTAGAGGAGAGTATAAGACCCTAAGTCGAATGCCTATTTTAATTCCAAGTTAATACCAAGTATAAACTTATACCCACATATAAATGCTAGCATGACTTAAAAATTGAAAGAAAAATGCTAGATTGTGGTGTCTGTCATTTTAGAAAAAAACTATGTGCACTGGGTGTCAGGATGGGTAGTAATGTCATCATTGACATTCATAACTTAAGTAAACCATCATAGTTTAACAATGGAAATAAAAGTTTATTTTTTTTATTATAAGTATGTTTTTAAAGAATTGAAGGTTAATGTCCCTTAGAAGAATTTTATTTTTTATGACGAAATTGAGGTACATTACATACGGTATAAGAGTGAAGGTTACACTACTTGGACCTTGAACAGGGCCAAATTAATTACTTAGCAAGTATCTATGTTTAAGTAAAAAAAAGAAAAACTACAAACCATTACTATTACAAACATAAAACTCTTTTTTGTTTTGTGTTAATCATGGCAGCCCAGGATGACGTAGAAATCAGACTTGAGGGGAATCCTAAACAAAAACCACCTAAAGATCTGAGGCAGAATAGTGACGAGAACTCACCCACTAAAGTTATGGAAATGGCGAGGAATCTCATGATTGAGCTGCAAGTTTTCAAAGTAGACAATGAGAAAATGAAGAAGGCACAGTAGGAGTAGCAGGAAATATATGAAGTCTTGTTGCATAGTATTGTGACAAAGAAAATCCCAAAGGACAATAACCATGAAGAAGAGGTCAGTAGAAGGGCCTCTAATAATTCTGTTCTTGAAGCAGAAAAAGGGGACAATTGATCTAAAGGTACACCTTCAGCTGAAGATAAAATAAAACCATATAGAAAAAGGAAACAGGTAGATCACCTTGAGGGAGAATTTAAGAAAATCAAACTCGCTACCTTTGATGGGGAATCTAGAATAGGGGAGGAACCTGATGCATGGTTATTACACATCAAGATGTATTTCCAGATCTACAACTATTCCAACAACATGAAGGCTAGAATGGCTATCTATAACCTGAAAGGAAAATCTAGGATTTCGTGGAAATATCTGAAATTCGCCAAAGGCCTAAAGGAGAAACAGATGGAATGGTCAAACTTTAAGAAATATTTTAAGAAATAGTACCTATCTGAAAGTTACTATGAAAGAAACACCAAATAATTTTATGAGCTACAGCATGGTCGAATGTCTATGGAGGATCTAATAAACAAATTCCTGGAATTACTAAGGTTCATACCTTACATCTGAGAGGACAAAGTAAAAATCCAATGGTTCCTAGGCTATTTACCACAGTCTTACAAGGACAAAATCGAGTTTTATAACCCCAAGTCCTTGAGTGAAGTATTTAGAAAAGATCAAATGTGCTATGACCAATAAAAACAACGGGTAGAATTTCCCAAAGCTTTGAAGGATAAGAGATAAGACCGAATGAACCAGTGGAAGAAGGGATAACAACCAAGTCCTTATCTAAACGCAGAAAAAAGATTTCCAAGAAAATATTTTGACTCCAACAATCCAAATACACAAGGTGGTGGTAAACCGGTAAATATGGGAACAAAGAAATTTTGGGACAGCCCCCGCAAACCATTAAAGTGTTGGGAATGTGGAGAACCTTATATAAGAAGCAACTATCAATGTTTAAATTCATCAACAAGAACTGTTGTTCACAATTTGTAGGATGCCTCAATGGTGGGAGATGTGAGCAGATGTTTGCATCGGATAAATGCATCCATGGATGGCTGACAAGCTGACCACCATTCCTCTATGGTGGAAATTGAAGTTAAAATCAATAACACTCAAATCTCTGTTCTAATTGATCCTGGATCCACGTTAAGTTATATCACTCATGGTGTAGTAAAGTCAAATAAACTTAAGAAAATGAGACATGGAAAATCGTGGCTGGCACAATAAGTAACAAGAAATAAAAGGAAAGTGGTTGACTTTATTTCTGATTATTAGTTCATCTTAGGTGGTCAAAATGTAAATCTGAACATTCTACCACTAGGATCTTATGATGTAATTATTGGAATGGATTGGTTAGAAAAGCATAAAGAAGTGCTAGATTGTTACGAAAAAACACTCAAGTATAAAGATGAGAATGACACATTTAGGACAGTTCAAGGTATATGAAAACCAGTCTCAATTAGATAGATTTCGACAATGCAAATAAAGAAATGCATGAGAAAGGGTTTTCAAGTTTATGCCATCCAAGTAACAAACCTATTAGAAAAAGAAAATAATCCCAACTTGGAGGATTTTGCTGTGATGCATGATTTCAGAGACGTGTTTGTTGATGAAATACTTGAATTACCATGACGTCCCCAAAAAATAAAGTATTTTTGAAATTTAAAAATCGTTGGAAATTATTCCGTTTTAGTAAATTCGAATTTGGATTTTTTTTTCCATTTATGGCAATTCCGAATTTCGAATTTGATAATTGAAATTAATTATTATGAATTTTGGGAAGAGCTCTGATTTGACCCAACTAGCTATTTGACTTGACATTTGTATGAAAACAAAATATTTTATATTGATTGCAGGAGGACAAATGGAACAACTATGTTAAAAATCAGCTGACCATGACTCCATGAGTAGCGAACATGTTGGAACTACCTCTGGGTTGACTATGACAAGTGGAAAAGTCTTAAATATGGGGTTCAACAATAATGAGAGGTTCGAAAACTTGAAAGGTTGAAACTTCATGCATGAGTGCATACAAAATTTTCTTATTTCAATTGCTTAGCTTAAATTAGAAATGAAAAAATACATAGAAAAGTAGAAATCTATAACCTTGCTTTTCATGATTTTAGTTTAGACTTATCACTAGCCTAAGATGCAAGCTAGAATGATATATTTTATACATTGATATGTCTTTTGGATATGAAATGTTTGCTTTTGTATATGGAGTGGTATATGAATTTCTTTAATTTAAAAAAATAAAAAATAAAAAAATTAAAGTCATTAGTATTTGAATATGTTAAATTAAGTATTTAAATTTTCCAATTATTTTGTTCTGTATTTACCATGTTTTTAGTTTTAGTTATATGTATTCATTTGTTCAGTTACAAAATTTATTTATTAACCTCCACAAATGGAAGGAGTTTCCTTTTGAGTGTAATTCCCTTGTATTTGGAATTTGTATTTTTATTATATTTTAAAATTAAGAATAAAACAATTAGAGTTTTCAACCAGCATTGAAATCTTGCAATGGTATAAAAGTAATCATTTTATTATATTTTAAAAAATAGAGTTTTCAAAAAAATTTAAAGTTTTTAGAATTTGAATATATTGAATTGGTTGTATTTAAATTTAAATTTTATTTGTATTTGTTTGTCTATTTATAATATTTTTATTTTTTATTTATTTTTTTATTTTTTTTGCCCGCACGGGTGTAGACGGATTGGCAAGTGCCGTGTAAATGGAAGGAAATTTGTAAAATGAAGTCTCATGTTCGATTCTCACCCGGATTTACTTGTGTGCCATTCTTGTGGGCTGGGTGGTTGCACCTGGGGTTATAGTGGTAGCCGACGGGGATCAACCCCATGTCACGCGAGTACGAGAACCGCGAGTTGTCAATTCCCCCAGTAAAAAAAAATAATATTTTTTTTTTATGATAATAACATTTATAACTTTAAGGTTAATAAGGGGACAATTCAATTGGCAAGTGCCGTGAAAATGAAGTTCCATGAGGTTTCAAGTTCAACTCCCCCTGACTTACCTTCTATGCAGCGTAAGAGGCACGTGCCCAACTAGTTGTTTATTTTTTTTTATAGTTATTTTTTTAACTTATTAATTAATTAAATAAAAAATTCTTATATCTTTTTACATCGGAAAATTATTATAATATATATTTTATATTTTTTTTTAATTTAAATATTTATAAATAAAATATCTTTTTTATATGCATATAAATATATTTTTACATTGAAAATTTATTATAGTTTATAATTTATATTATGTTTTAATTTAAATATTTATAAATAAAATATATTTTATATATTCATATAAATATATTTTCTAAATTTCTAGATAAATTAATTATTCATGTTAATTTCTTTCTATGTTGATTCTTCTTTTGTGTGTGTGGGATGTACATTTATAATATATATATATCTTATATTTTTTTTTTACATTTTGTGAGTTCATTTGTATTGCTTAGTATTTTCTATTAGAATCTTCTTACTTCAAGTAACATAATGGATGTGTTGTTCTTTATTGCATATTAACATCTGTTTCAAGAATTATTCTCATGCTTCGACATACCATTTAGGCTTTGTGCTTGGGTTAAAAGATTTTTAGGCTTGGGCTTAGGATAAGGAACTAAGTTTAGGCTTAGTATTAGATATTTAGACATAATTGAGGTTAGGATGGGGTAAGATAGTTTATGTCACATCTATGTAGCTTAGGTTAGATTATCCCGTGTAGGTTAGGGAAGAGTAGGCTAGGATGAGATGGGTTATAGTATGATAGGATCGTATAGGTCAGGCTAGGATAGGCTAGGCTAGAGTAGGATACCATAGGGTAGGATAGTGTATCTTAGAGGAGAGGAAGGAAAGCTAGGGTAAGATAGGTTAGGGTAGACTAGGTTAGAGTAGGGTTAGGGCACGCTAGGTTAGAGTGGGGTTAGGGTAGAATAGGTTAGAGTCAGGTTAGCGTAGCCTAAGGTAGGTTATTTTAGGCTAGGAAAGTCTAGGTTATGAATAGGATAATTTATGCCAAGCAAGGCTATGTTAGGGTAGGTTAGGTTATGGTTGGGTAAGGTAGGATAGGGATCGATGTAGGCTAGGTAAGGGTAGGATAGGTTTGGGTAGAATAGGTTGGGGTGGGTAAGATTAGGATAGCTTAGGGTAGGCTAAGTTAACTTAGACTCGGCTAGGGTTAGATTGGGTTGGGATAGGATAGGGTAGGGTAGGCTAAGTTAGGGTACGTTAATCCAATCTAGGCTAGGTTAGTTTAGATTACAATTAAGCTCAGTTATGTTGGGTTTTGGTAAGTTGTGCTAGGATAGTTTAAACAAGCATTAAGTTGGTCTAGGCTAAGTTAAGGTAAGCTAAGCTAGGTTAGGATAGGCTAGGCAAAGGATAGGGTAGGGTAGGGTAGGGTAGGTTAAGCTAGGCTATGGTTAATTAGGATAGTGTAGGCTATGATAAGATAGGTTAATATAGGATAGGGTTGGGTAGGTTACGCAAGGTTAAGTTAGGTTACCTTAGCTAGGTTATGCTAGGTTTGGTTAATTAGGTTAGGCTAGGTTAGGTTAAGCTAGATTAGATTAGAATAGCATAAGCTAGATTAGGGTAGACTAGGTTGGGGTGGGTAGGATTAGGATAGCTTATGGTAGGCTAAGTTAAGTTACACAAGGCTAGGGTAGGAAAGGGATGGTTAAATTGGGTTGGTCTAGAATAGGGTAGGTTAAACTAATATAATCTAGGTTAGTTTAGAGTAGAGTTATGTTAGGTTAGTCTAGGCTTGTGTAAGATTTACTAGGATAGTTTAGACTAGCATTAGGTTGGGCTAAGCTAAGTTAAGCTAGGCTAGGCTAGGTCATGTTAGTCTAGGCTAAGGATAGGGTAGGTTAGGGTAGGGTAGGGTAGGCTAGTCTAGGATAGGGAAAACTAGACTAATGCATGCTATGGTAAGATAGGTTAATGTAACATCACCTCATTACCAACATTTTGTTTTTTAAATATAATTTGAGAATTAGCATATATAGTCAAAGTTAATAATTAGACTTAGAGTTTCCATGATAAAACTTGTTTTACTTACTTTCATGAACCTTTTTTTGACATTGTGTCTAATGGTCATGGAATTACCGTATGAGGTTAAAATCTTGTTGACTTCCATTACCGCTATTCAACTCTAGTAACACATCAATGTACAACATTCTATGTAATATATCTTTCATTATTAATCTTCTCTTAAGTGTTTCTATATATATAGAATAGACATATATTATTTTTAATAATTAGAAAACCTTTTAATATTGATAAAGTTTTTCACTCCTAATATTGATAACAATATCTATGGTTCAAAGTTTTCTCTTATACACCTTGTCACCTTGTACAATTTGTTCTTGAGATAAACAATTCAAAACACTTTACAATACAATAAATGAGAACCTCGTTACACATTGTATCAATTTATGAAAGGGAATACGATGTAATCCTATGTAGTAAAGAACCATGGGTTAAATCATAGTTAAAAAAAAGTATTCCACTGTGATGATGATAGAGCTTATTCCATGTAATGGTGCCACTAAAGAGGACTGATAGTCCCTTCACCTAACTCATACCTTATCTCTTGATTATGGCTCATTTGTCAAGCCTAGGATTAATTCATTACCTCGGTGATCAAGAAAAGAACCATAAGATTTTGGATCAAAGACATAGAGACTTTAGGCTCAAGCGTTTACCCATCTACTAATTTCGTCAGCATTTTCCCTGAGCAGTGCTAACTCCTGTTTTTCTATTCTTAAATACTATAGGATTTCTTTATTAAAAAATTCCTTTTAACAATGTAACTATGAATTATTTCTCATTGTGTTAATCTGCAGGTCGACTCTTATCTACGCACTTAAATTAGCACCAACTCTTGTTGGCTCTTTTTCCTTTGTTCCTCAATGTAAATTGATATTCATACTAAGTTTGTAGACTCTCTAACTCATAGGGAAACACTATCCTTGTTTTGCATTCATTTACATTTCACGATCTTCGATCCTATGATCAACTTCATGTAGCCTTCATATTTTAATCTCATTTAATTTGTTCAAAGACTAAAACTCCCACGATGTTATTTATCTAACCCATTTGTTTATTTTTCATGCATAGCACATTCAATAATAGGTTTAATAAGTTACCCTTACCCGTGTCCTTAATAATATTTAGGATTAAGGTAGGGTTGTTTGTTTTTTTTATGGATTTCACAATTTGTATAATGTTGACAACCAAACCAAACATTTTTTTTCGAGGTTACTTACAAGGGGATAAATAAATTATTTCCCTCATTTATTTTTATTTGGGTTAATAAACTTTGATGGCGTGCTCCTCGGGAAATTCCTTGCATATGGATGAGGATGGCCAAGAAGTAAACATTCAACTCATTTAAGGATTAAGGTAATTAATGAAAAAAATCAAATTTTAAATTTTTGGTTGATTACTATGCGTAACATACATTCTTGTTTTACCTGGTAACAAGATGTGGTGAATATTTAATGCAGAGTTATGAAAAACCCTCAAAGACTTGAGACAACAGGTTGGTCCAACTCGAACTTGTTATCATGGACTCCAGACTCGATCTCACACTTCTGAGGTCAAAGACTTGAGACAACAGGTTGGTCCAACTCAAACTTGTTATCATGGACTCCATACTTGGTCTCACACTTCTGAGGTCAATTAATATCCTTGACATTTCTCACAAAGTAAACATGTCTTCATTACCAATAGGAGTGTTTCGATTTTATATAGTCTCAAGTGGAGTATACCCTAAACGGGTAGCCATGAAATAGCTACAACGATAACCTATTAGCAACAATTTTTTTTTTTTTTTTGGTTTTGTATATTCCATACTACATTTCATTTTGAGAATAAGAACAACTTCTTAATTCCTCTGTTCATTGTTTACTTTTATCATGAGTGAACTTCTAGTTATTAATTCTAGAGTTTCTTTAAAAGTAAAAGCCTTAACATATTCTTTGGAAAAGATCTCTCATATACATTTCTATCCATACTTACAACAAACAAAATAATGTCCATTATATTTGTATTATATTTCTATATATTAATTTTAGAGATTCATGGAATGTACCAACCAGTTTTAATAGAATTATTGTACTTCCAATATTTATATTTAATAGTTTGTACATTTAGAGGTATTTTCAAGTATAGAAAAGAAAATACTTTACATTCTCTTTTTTTTTTCAAAAAAAAAAAAATTAACTTTTATTAAAAAAAATAAAAAATACATTTTGTATAAAGAATAGATATACCAAAAATTTAGTTCTAAGATATCTTTCATCCTCAATAGAGAGAAATGCATAGCACAAATGACCCTGAAAAAGTGGCCTTGAAGTGGGCACATAAAATAGCCACCAATCTCAGTGAATAAAAATGGAAAAAAGCACATGAGAAGAAAACTTGGAGGGACCTAGAGAGGCATGTAAACCCCAAAAAATACGAGTCCAAAGGGACAACAAGAGAAACAGAAACCATTGAGGGGAATCCAAAATTTGGATGCCCTAGACAGACGTAAAAGTGCTAATCCCACCAGCCAAAATCAACACCGCACGCTTGTAGAAATAGGACCTCAAAGCTCTGGAGCAAGCCTCGCCAAGAAGAAACATCGAACCCAAGCATCAGCTCCACACCACAGACCATAGACTATGATAATGCACCAAGCCTTGAACATACCAGTAGGGATGGGCTGGTGAGGACCACACCCTCAGAAAAATTAGAAAGAATCTCTTCACACACTAAAGGTTGAAAAAAGAATAATCCACAAAAAAACCAGAGATGAAGTGGACCAGATATGGGTGGAAAGAAACCCTCTCAAGAAAGAGGAAACAAAAATAATGAAACCATAGAAGTTCCACCTCATGCACGATGGAACATAATAAGAACCAAGGAATCTAGGAAAACTAAGGATGCAAGCACTGATAGACACCACCTCCTTAAAGAAAACATGATCCAAATATGAAGATGACAATATGTGCAAAAGGATCCATTCCCACCAGGATAGAACCATACATATCTAAGGAAGAGAGCCCGATCTAAAACTCCCAACAAATAAATCCCACGCCACAGCAGGGAATAAGTGCCGAGGAGAGAGTGCTTCAAAGATGAAAGTAACCAGCACGCATTCTCCAAGATCAGGGATAGGAAACAAACGTTGCACACAACCACCAGAGAAAAAAAAGAAAAGTGTGGGGACTCCAGTGAGGGAAACCCTAGGTGTATCTCCCCGTCCATCATCTACCGAAATCCCCTCAAGATATCAACTAATATATGCGGTCAAATACTTCACATTCTTATTAATTCACTAGTTATTCTTTAATAAATTTATTTTGTATTTGCATAACTTCTACACAGAAAATTATTTCTTTCAAAGGATAATATGTTATAGTTATAAAAACTATTTTTTACTACAGAAAAACTAGTAGTAATTTGGTACATGTTATTGCACAAGTTGTAGGTATCTTGACCCAAGCACTAAATGGAAAAAACCAATAGGTCACGTACCCACTCTCACCTTAGGTAGGTGTTCCTGTCACTTTAGAGGTGAGATAGTCTCATCAAGGGGGGAATATCGGTGACCCTAGGGGGAAAATGGATGTGAAAAAGGTAAAGAAAATAAAAATCTTCCTAAGGTCAAATATCTAGACGGAAAATGGAAAGAAAATATGAGTCTGAAGTGGTTTAAAGGTTTCCAAATACTTGGGTGAAGTCGAGACATAAGAAGAACCACTTTGCAATGATGCATGTTAGTTCGGATCAATAGGTTAAGATTGATGTCCCTAATTTACAAAAATAGATAAAAATATATATCAACAAGAAAGAAGTATCATAGCTTCTTAAAACATTGACTAAATTCAAGTGAGATATGCTTGAAACAAGTATATAATGACTAAACTTAACAATTTATAGCATGAAACTTTAGCAATTAGTTGTGGCTACCATAAATATTGTATGAAAAAGTATTTTTGGCATCCTTATGGATTAACAGGTTTTTTATTACAACAGTAGAATCACCACCAAAATCCTCAAAGAAGACACACAATTTTTTTTTAATCATAGTAGAACAAGTTAGCAAACTTTTAGAAAGTTTTGGCTTTGAAAGCACAATATAAGAGTGAATTTATATTAGAGTTTTTGTAGTGAAGTTAACAAAATTATGGCTGTATCAAGACAATCCCTATATCATAAAGTTTATCCAACAAAAATCACAAGTAATTAGCTCAAAAGGAACGCCTAGGTTAGTAGTGGGTGATGGCATATTTTGAGGCCTCGTCTAGCGTTAGTTTAGGAGAAAATGGGGTTAGTAGGATAGGGTTAGTGCATCCCTAATGGATGTAGTTTATTTCTACTATAACAATAATAAATTGTAGTTGAAAGGGGACACCCTAAGAGAGGAATAATTCCCAAGGCATCCAGATCACTATCCAAAAGAGAGAACTTTAAAACTTGAAAATATCATGTTTACCAAGGCAACAATTTATTTCTGCAATGCAATAAGTAAATGAATGGTGCCTTAGAAAAATGGGTGATTGGATTCAAGAAAATAAATATCTAGAGGTACTACCTCCTTGGGGGTTTAAATCCTCTTACACCCTGAGACAAGTATCTCTAGCTAGGGTTTAGGCTGAGGGTGTATGTCCTTCTACTTCTCTTAGAAAACCGTTTTTAAATCAATAGCCTTTAAGAATAAAGTGATAGAGACTAAGGTGGGGTTGTATTCCCTTATACTTCCTGCCTATCACTAGAAAATATCCTTGACTTTCAAAATGTATGATAAAAACAATTTAAAAACCTTACCAATTCAAGGAAAGAGATAAGACAAATCACCATAAAAGCTAGATATAAGCCTTCCAA
Organism: Picea mariana; assembly: GCA_032191745.1. Classification (NCBI taxonomy): domain Eukaryota; kingdom Viridiplantae; phylum Streptophyta; class Pinopsida; order Pinales; family Pinaceae; genus Picea; species Picea mariana. Next base: position 22,437 of record JASDQU010753095.1, on the reverse strand, counting down.
GGCTAGCGCATTAATTCCATAAAAAAATAATCCTATACATAGCCATAAAAAAGAGCATAAGAGAGAGAACTAGCCAAAGAGAGTGAAAATTTCAATCCAAGAGCCTCTCACAATGGAGAGTTATGTTAAAATGAGATCTTATGATCTCTTATTTATACAAAATGTCACTAAGATATTTTTTCCAGATAATTAAGGGTAAACCACAATACTACATGTCAACAACCATAATCTTTCCCATTTTACAAATTAATATTAAACAATTCACTTTAATTTCACTTTTGCAAAAATAAAAACCATAGTTCATATGGATGTCATCCCTTTAGGGTATGTTTTGGCACTAGGAGGAGGTCATTGGTGATGGAGGAAATTAGAAAGGATTCTCAAAGCCACATAAAAATAACACCAACAACTTCCTTCATGATCAAGGATCAATCCCTTCGAGACTTCCTTGTGCCAATGCATGTCAACTCACGATGAAACCTTAACCCCCTTAGGTGACATCATGCCTCTAGAGGTGATGTTTTTCCTCTAATAGAAAAAATGTTTGTTGTGTGGGGGATAGGTTATGTCATTCAAGTGATATTTTAGGCCTTCAATGTTTGACTTCTATCGTCTCACATGAGGGCCCTTGGAATCCACCTATGGGATTCAATCCCCATGGAAGCCCAAGCTAGGCCTGTTCTTCAAAATCTCTCCACCAACTAGGTCCTGCAAAGAAAAATAATCACACCCTCCAAATATCTCAAGTCAAGAAATCATGATAAGTGAATCCAATCAATAAATGAGCCACCTAATCATGTGCATCAAAGATCACTATGTTAAACAATTAAGTTATCAAGGACATTATGTGACTTGTAAAGATTGAATATGGGAGGGTTGATGAGGTGTTCTATTGGGTAGATCATTCCATAGGTCAAGGAGAGTTTCCAAGAGATTCCTTATGTAAATTGGGTGAAGTGGTTAGGGTAAATACTCAATGGGAATATGACTCATGACATACAATGTTTTGTAGTTTCTCATTCATTGGTGCATTCGTAGAGGGTGTGTGGTACCTTCATGTGCAATGTGATTTTTCCAACCCCATTATTTTTCCATTATTTCATAAATTTAAGGAAAGGTTAAAGGCCACTTCATTGGCATGGTGTCAATATAATGGAAGTGTCACCCACAAACTAGCGGAAATGGGAACGTTGGCTCGTGATTAGACCCCCTTTGTCTTAGGCATGGAAGTGAGAGCCATTACCCTAGCTTGGTAACTAGATGTTGGTAATGTCATACCACTAGATATTCATGGAAATGATAGGCCGACTCGTGATGAGATCTCATCTCCTCTAACAATCCTTTTACGTATTCTTAATCATATTTTTTGTGGGTCCACCTTTTTCTCAAATATATGTGTTTCATTTCTTTCTTGGGTGATCCCTAGGCAAAGGATATAGAAGGTTCATACATAGGATTTTCTCTTTTACCCAATATTAGTAACTTTGGGCCTTCATCCCCTTCTTCCCAAAAAATTAGGGACAACCCTTCTTGGGTCAAAACACCTTAAAATCCCAAGAGATAAGGAAATGGGATGGAAATAGTGATGGAAAGTGTTAAGTATGGTCGGGAATGGTACAATGGCTCTTCAAGGGAGTTCCTAGTAGGAAACCCATCCTCAAGGAACACCACTTACTAGGGAACAATGTCAACCACCAAGGTGAAGTAGGGAAAAAGGCATAATATGCAAGCATATATCATGAAATATAGAGAAATATAAGATACATCATACTTAAATTCCTTAAATATTGAAATTATTCTTGCCATAATACTGACATGTACCTCATGGAGCAAGGCCCACTACCTTCTAAAAGCCAATTGATGTGGTTGATGCCATATAAAAATTTGCAACCTCTATGGTGGTGATAAGGGTCTTCAGTTGTGAAAAAGGATATTTTTGGTCATGTAGTCTTTCAGTACTCCATATATTCAAACTGAGGGTCTCAAGACGTAATCTCCTTAGTTATCAATAAAATGGGGTTAATATATGGCTCATACTTAGGTACATGTGCTCACCTTAGAGTGCATGAGAACCACAACATATCCTGGTAGAATATGTTCTTTCCAAAACTTAGGAAAAGGGATCAGACCATCTAGGGTTGTGCTATCACCCTTTATCCATAAAAATCCAAACTAAAAGCTAATCTATAAAAATAAAAATTTTGACATTTTTTTTTTGAATTTCTAAAATAAACATGAAATCAATATGCAAGTAGAGGAAAATTAAAATGAAATTCTTATAAACTAATATGAGAAATGAAGATGAAAATGTAGTGAATCAATTGACTTACCTACTTACCTGGGGCCTTGTGTCCCTAAAGATCACATCCTGGATGATTTCAGGTGAATTCATACAACTAGTGAAACCATTTTATCACCTCATCAAAGTATCTCCCCTTGTGCTTAATCATATAATACAACAAAGATAAGTCAAGGAAATAACAATAATGAGTATAAACACACATATAATCTATGATGAAATAAAACTCATGAATATGGGTGGAAGCGAGGAAATCCTGCTGGAACAAGAAACCATGAGACTCATCATTCCTCCTAAAATTGTAGCCACAAGAGGGATCAATCCATCTATGAAGGGGGATAATATATGTAGAATAAGGCTCATATTCATCTTCACACAAATACTCACTCCTTGTCGAGGATTGAGAGGAAATGAGATATTCATCTTCGCACAAATACTCAATCCTTGTCTTAAGTGTAGAAACAAATTGTCTATTCCCCTGGAAATCTTCAAGATTATATCCAAGACTAAAATACTTCATATTTGAAGAATGAAACTCTAATTTCCTTGTCATGTCCATGTCCTGGTATTCATAGAAATATGAGAACCACAGTTGAAATTCCTCATAAAAAAAAATTGCATCCTCAAAAGGGTATGTATCAAAGGATGACAAAACATCACTATGAGTATGTTGCGACAATTCATCCTCAAAGGGGTAGAAAAAATATATAACCATACCATCACCAAGTTTCCAAACATTTGAATCATATACGTATGAGGACCACTCCTCTAATGATGAAAATCCAACCCCCTTTGTGTGAGAACTACCCTAAATTTCATAAATGCCTCCACTGTTTGAGCGATTGCACCAGACTATAAAATTCCTTGTCATAGGTACTATATTTCTTCTTTTTCTCGAATAGTGTTTCAAAGTGGTAAGCAATGGGGTGTCCTCCCTGTTTAATTGCGTCACCAATAGCATATTATGAGGCATCGGACTCAATCTAGAAGGGTTGGGAGAGGTCTGCTAGATGTAAAATGGGGGATGAGAAGAGGGCATGTTTGAGCTGAGAAAAGTGAGTAGTTTCTTCTTTAGTCCAGATGAATGTAGAAGAATTATTTAAGAGTTGATGCAAAGGTTGAGAAAGATTTTAAAAAGAGGGAATGAACTTATGATAGAAATTGATGCCACCCAAAAATCTTTTCAACTCCTTAGCTGAAGAAGGTAGAGGCCATTGTTTCAATGCTTGGATGCATGCTGGATCTGGTTGAATACCCTCTGAGCTAACCACAAAGCTGAGATAGGGAACTAAAGTCTAACCAAAATATGACTTCTTCTCTTTGACTTGCAACTTGTGTTCTTGGAGAATTTGGAGAACTCGTCGGACATGTTGCATGTGAGTGTTCCATGTCCGACTGAAGATGAGAATTTCATCTAATTAGATGACAAAATATTGACCCAAATGTGATCTAAAGATGTCATTGATGAGCCTCATGAAAGTGGTTGGGGTGTTGGTGAGACCGAAAGGCATGACTTTCCACTCAAAAAGACCAAATTTGGTCTTGAACATTGTTTTCCAAACATCATCTAAGTTCGTTCGAACTTGATGGTAGTTGGCTATCAAATCCAATTTAGTAAACAACTTAGCTCCTTGGAGGGTGTAGATTAGTTCCTTAATCTGTGGAAGGGGGTAACGGTTTTTTATTGTGGCTTTGTTCAAGGCTTGATAATCAGTGACAAGGTTCATTTATGAGGTATCTTGTTTAGGGATGACAAAGGTGGAAGAAGCATAGGGAGAAGATGAAGGTTGGATGTGGCCATAGTTGATGAGGTCGGTCAATTGTCTTTTCATTTCCTCTGTTTCTGTTGGGGCCAACCGTTAAGTAGGGGAATTAGGTAAGGAAGATCCAGGGATGAGATGAATGGAATGGTCAATGTGGTGGGAGGGGGAAAGTCCCTCCAGAGATTGAAATACCTCTGCAAACTCATGGAGGAGGGGAGTCATAGTCTCATGAACAGGGTGCACAGTATTGTTCTGTTTTATTGGGCACACCAAAAAGAGAGAGAGACATTGGTTTAAGTGTTCATGTGGAATTTTTTCTTTGGTAGAAGGGGGTTTGGGTTTCGTTGGAGTTAAGATATAAGTGTGGCCTTCTTTGGTAATTTTATACTAGTGGGATTTGGCTAGATAGATAAAATTTCTTTGGGTTTGGTATGGGATACCAAGAAACAAATCCTCACAATCCAAGGGGGAGACATCACAGAGCACAATATCTTTGAATTGGACTATGGCAAAATTGACCAGATAATGCTTGGAAACTATGATGTGAGGGCCATCCTTTTGGACGCATCTGAGTTGATAGGGTTGCAGAGACATAGTAGTGACAAGATTAAGGCAGTTCAAAAGGGATTGAGACACCAAATTGTTTTTCCTTCCATTATCCATAATCAGTAAAGGCAAGGCATTTTTGATTTGGCAGTTATGGGTGAAGATGGGTTGGGTGGTTGCGTTTGAATCTTCCTAGGTCATTAGAATCAATGAGGGATCCACTTCTATGGGTTTTTCTAGAGGAACATCTTCTATATCTTCTACTTGGGAAGGCACAATGAGCTCAGTGAGTATATTTTTGTTGGTTTTTATATTTTGGAGGATTCGAAAATCTGATGAATTGTGTGAATTAGTTTTGTGGAATGAGCACCAGGGTGTCCTTGTATTTGTATTGGGTTTGTGGTTTTGAGTTTGAGGAGGTGGAAAGTAGGCTGAGGGATGGGAGGTGTATGGTTGAGAGGTGTGGTGGTTGGTGTAAGGGCGAGACTAAGGAATACAACCTCTAGGAGTGACTTTCCTTTCTATAGACAAATATCTCTGAAACATTTTATCTAAAGTTGGGTTTTCAAGAAGCTCTACTTCTCAACAGAACTGAATTAATAAACTAGCCACAAATATTAATTTGAGTAGATCTTCCATATTTGGAACATGAAGTAAGAGGCACATCTTGCAGAAGAAGTCTATGTAGCCTTTCACTCCTTGTGAAGGGAGCTTTCAAAGTTGGTACCATTTGATCCATATGGATTGCACATACATAGGTGGGTAGAAGCTATTTCTCAAATATTATGAAAGTTGAGCCCAGGTTTTGATGGGTTTCAAAGTAGAGGATTTTGGATCATCCCCAATCTCTATCAGAAATGTGGTCTTCTCTTTCTTTGTATCCCACCAATTTTGTGCCAGTCCTTCTAATTGCAAGGTGGAAATCTAGAGTTTTCTTTCCTTGGTAAGGCCTAGACATGTATTGAAATAGGTGGATAGGCTAAGGATCCAAGACGCCACTATTTAACCATTGGTTTTCCCAACAAATTTGGGTAGTTGTATTCAAGTGTCCAATTGGAAGGGATCTGGATTGTTTTGTTATTGCATTCTGAGTAGCTCATTGAGGACAAATGCAAGATATTGGATGGGATTTGATGTGTTAGAATCTGAGTCAACTTCCAAAGGATATTTTTGTGGAGGCATTGTGAGTCCAATTGAAGAGAAAAGGTCCCTCTAGGTTGCAATGCTTAACAAAGGACTCTGTTTTGAGAACATATGACTCAAAACCCTTAAGCAATGGAGCTTGAACTAGTCTAGAGGGAGAGATATGTATTGTTTTAGATCTGTGGAACTCCTCTCTATGGAAATGGATATTTTGGCTCCCTTGGGGCTTATGATATCTGTGGAGCTTCTTGCATCAAAATGAGAAGCCTCGAATTGGAAAACTATGGATTATTTCAAGAAAACCCAAAACAAATTTGGCTCAATCTTCAAGAACAAAATATTTTCCATGGATCTTGAGGCTTTGATACCAATTGATCTTTCCAAGAAGGTGATCTATAGGAGAAGGTGACCACAAAAGACATAGCTTGGCTTCTTACCAAAAACTCTCTTCAGGGGCGCAAATCTGAACAGGGGCGCACCATTAGTTTGGGTGACCAAGGAAATGGGGATCCAAGCCGAGGTGAACCGAGAGTGGCCAAGAGGTTTTGGTGATATCAAAGTGACCTTCAGAGATTAGTGGGAGAAGCATAGTGCATCCATGGAAGAGGGCACACTGACTTCATTCCCACAAAGAAGAAACCAGCAAGGCCGCAAACCCCAGTTGGTGCACCCTCCCTTCTGCCTTAGAAAACTCGAAGGAAATGATTTTATCCCTGAGACAGTGTCTAGATAATGAAATAATATTTTTCTCAAAGGTGGAAGCATGGAAAATGGGGTCACCAAAAGGCAGCCATGAAGTAAGGCACACTGGTTATTCTTTAGAAAAATCCTAAAAACAAAATTGTCATGAATGTAAAATGAAAACTCAGAAAAGAAAACAACCAAGACACATATCTTCAAAATAAAAGGTAATAATTCTTTATTTTTGTCCTGGTTCACCTTATATACCAAGGGAACCATTTATTTTACATATATTTAACTCATCATCAAAAGGTGAAGAAGTGTTGCACCTAGGTGATTGACTTGTGCACCCGAGGTGGGCATTCCCCTAGGTGGCCTCCTTTGCCCAAATGAAGAAACCCACATCCAATATACATATCCCAACATGTATGAAATCATCAATGTGGTCATCAAATGTATCCCAGGTTTATTCCATGAATTTATTTGCATCAGAGGAGTTGATTACTTCATTCTTTTCAAGAGGGACAACAGATATCAATCTCTCGTTCAGGCCTTCTGAAAGATAACATTCATTGAGATCTTCATTTCCAAAGTCATGCAACAAAGTATCATAAAAATTTTGTTCCATCCCCAAAAATTATTTATTTTTAAGTTTGAGATTTCTTAGGAAAATTATTTAGTTTTTGGTAAATTGGAAATTGGAAAATTTTTGCCATTTTTGGAAATTCTGAATTTCAAATTTAATTAATTGTAATTAATGATTATGACTATTCGGAAGAGACCTGATTTGACCCAACTAACTTCTTTAATATGACACTTGTATGAAACAAAATATTGTATAATTATTGTTGGAAGACAAATGGAATGTCCATGTTGAAATTAGCTGACCATGACTCAATGAGTGGAGAACATGTTGGAACTACCTGAGGGCTGATTGTTACAAGTGGAAAATCAAGAATTTGGCCATTAGCAGCCCCTAAAAATCAGGGATTTGGAAATTTGTGAAAATTACCAAGGGAGGGAAAATACCTAAGAAAATATGACTTTGGATATATGGCATATGTGAGGAGGGAGGATGTTGCCTAGTATGCTAGGGGAAAAAATAAATCTATCTCTTGTTGTTATGAACACTATTGGTTGAGCGTGAGGTAAGGAGAGGACTGTTGAAACTGAAAAGCATTGGTTGAGGAGGAGTTCCAAGTTATCCTTCATGGATTCATGGTTAGGCTATGGGGTGAATAGGACAAGAGATTTGGCTGCCCTGTTCTAAGGTTGGAAGGAACCTCGTTGTTCCCTTTGCTGTTCCAGAACTTATGTAGATATGTTCATATACTCCCCCTCTTGTTGTATTTGGATTTTTGAAATGATTATACATGTCTTCTACTTCTAGATGTATACTGTGACATCCCCAAAAATAATTTATTTTTTAGTTTGATATTTCTTAGGAAAATTATTTCATTTTTGGTAAATTCGAAATTGGAATTTTTTTTTCCATTTTTGGAAATTCTGAATTTCAAATTTAATTAATTTTAATTAATTATTATGACTATTGGTAGAGACTAGATTTGACCCAACTAGCTTCTTGACTATGACACTTGTATAAAAAAAAAAAAATTATAATTATTGCGGGAAGACAAATGCAACAACCATGTTGAAATCAGCTAATTGTTACAAGTGGAAAATCAAGTATTTAGCCATGGAAAGCCCCTGAGAATCAAGGATTTGGAAAGCTGCGAAAATTCCCAATGGAGGTAAAAACACCTAGGAAAAAATGACTTTGGATATATGGCATATGGGAGGAGGCAGGACATTGCCTAGTATGCTAGGGAAAAAAAATCTATCTCCTACTGTTATGAACACTACTGGTTGAGTGTGAGGCAAGGAGAGGACTGTTGAAACTAAAAGAATTTACTGAGGGGAGTTCAAGCTACGGGGTGAATAGGACAAGTGATTTGACTTCCCTGTTCTAAGGTTGGGAGGAACTTGGTCATTCCCTTTGTTTTTCCATTATTTATCCGTATATGTTCCTCTACTTCCCTCTTATTATATTTGTATTGTTGAAATGATTATACATGCCTTCCACTTCTAGATGTATACCCTATTGTGTATATGTGAATAAGTGGAATTATAGAGTTGCTGTAGCGTACTTGTTGTAGAAATAATTTTGTTCTACTAAAGATTATATCTATAGGATCATAGCATTTTATCTTTTGTAGGAACCATCTAATTTGTTAAAGAATACAACTATTTAGTTACCATAGGTGATCTGTTGTAGGAACATAACTATTATCTTAATGAATGAACTTATACAGCGATTGAGTATTATCTATGGTATGAATAGTATGTAAATAAGTAGTGTTGTAAAGTCACTGTGTATTAGTCATGGAAAAGATACAGTTATCTTGTATAAAGTAATAAATTAACCAATAAGATACAAACACAAATTCTAGAAATTTCTACCTATCATAAGATTATATGCTTTTAACATAGTCAAGTTATGTTCCAACCTGTACAGATCAAAAACCCAAATCAAGACTACTATGCTAAGGAATCATGAAGTATATATGTAGATATATGAATATAGCTACGAATGTATGCATTTTTATTAGGCAATCAATGCAGTATATGGCATAGCAATAACATTGCATAAATAAGATTTTTACGCACATATTCTATAATTAATATGCAAACATTTGAACAGTTATATAGAACCCACTCTATAATCAAAGTATCAAAATAAGGGCTATATATATATTTATATATATACATATATATAAAGAAAACACTCCAGATATAATTACAAAGACACATCTCTAATCTGCTTTTTTCTGATAGACTCAGATCATTTTAAACATCTAATGCTTAGATCCAGTTAACACTGACTATGGCAAGGAAACATGAAGTTTCAGACATTCGCATGCTCAGAAGTAAGGCAAATAGTTCCAGAAAAATTTGAGTACAATTTAGAATGAAAACAAACGACCAGTTTAACTATTACAAGCCTAGGACAAAATGTTACAACAGTAAAACAAAAGAATTAATACTTCCAACACTTTTATTTTTCCTAGGGTCTACTGTGATAAAGGTTGAAAGTAAAGACACACGAACAAAGAACAACATGTATTATTCACAATATCATTTATTCCGGAATGTTGAAGAACCATTCCATTATGCCAAGAAATCTATTTGAAATTTCTATTCCATTAATGTTTTGAATAATGACATAGTAAAGTTTGACATAATCATTCGGCCAAATACACAATTTAAGGATTGACTCTCTTACTCGGCCATGAAGGCAAGTAACAAAGGTAAAAGTTAGTATCAAAACAAACAAATCTTCACCACAGAGATGACTCCTTTTGAATCGTTTCAACCATTAGTTGCCTAGAACCCTTCTTGAAGGGGTGAGATGGAACCCAAATACCTCTTATGCGGGTGGAAGAGGTTGGCCTCCATAATTCTCACATGGTCGAAACCACTACACAAGATTTCAAAAATACCTTTAATAATTGCTCAATAGAGATAAGGCGAATAAAGTAAAATGATTAATAATAGGGAAAGAGTTGCAGAGTCATACTTAACTTTAAAGGGAAGGATCCAATATCCTTCGTTCTTGTGATGAGATGAGTAACCTTCCCGACCGAAAGGGGAGGAGGAGCCCAAGACTCCTTGATGGGTACCCTTGCAATCACAGGGTCCCATCATTACTGATAAGAACCAGATGAAACAAATTGAAAATCATTACAGGAAAGAACATGAATATGAAAATTATAGTGAAATCCAAAATATGTGAGTCGTATAATGACAATGGACCAAATAATTATGCTAATTGAGGGCATTGAAAATTGGAAGCCACTGATCAACTAAAACGTTCTTAGTCTATATAATGCCATCTAAGTAAATTTTATTTAAAGAAATAAACACAAGTTCAACCCTATGTCTAATTACTGGACTCAGATGACCTTTGTGATACGCTCAGACTCCAAGAAATTTGGCACGAAGAGGATGACCCGATGATTTAAATATACAATGCAGGTTACAGTGTGTATGTATTCGTGGTTAGGATGAAGGAAACTTTTAGAAGACATTCTATCTTTTACAGACATAAGAATTCATTAGGTAGATAGGGAACGGAGGAATCAGGTAAAAGAAAACTCATTACTAGGTATCTAACTAGGATAGAAAACATATTTGAAAACTTTCCAAATGAAATTTCCATAACATGAATATCTATAGTATGCAGTCATAGTTCAAATCCCCAACCTAGACAAACTTCTGAACTAGAGCCCGGTGAAGTCTCAAAGTGACTCACACCAAGAAGTAGAGTGGAAAGAAATAAGTGAATGCAGAAGATGAATAACCATATGAGAAAATGATTGGTAAAATGATAGTTGTACAAACTCGTTGAAAGGGAATACAAAGAACAGAATACCGAAAACCATGTAGAACAACTGAGTAGAATGGATAACACTTACCGGTAGTGAGATAGTCCTCAGAGGCATTCCAAGCTACCATACTCCCCATGTTGGAAAACAAAGAGAAACACAGAGCCCAACTTCAGATTAGCTTCACAAAAATGACAAGAAAGAAACTACTATAACCCTAAAGAACAAACCCCACGTAACATGAACGTCGAAAGTACAAGGTAAGCACGTCCATGTGATGGAAGTGACTTGGCACGTTTGGGTTAGACAGAGGTACAGGTTTGGCCTTCATTTCTCACCTACCTCCATTAATGGTCGGTCATAGGTTTAAGTCTCGACTGTCATTAACCCATATGTCTCATTTAATGAATTACCAACGAAGGGTGGTTTCCTTGAAATCCTTACCGAGAATGTCTATCAAGAACTTTGGTCATCCATCGATGATCCAAACATATTATGTTAAACTTACATATAGCTAAGGTATATAACCTGAAACCCAATACATTATATATAATCCTTATTCATATAAGTCTTGAATTTTAAACCTTGTGTGCAGGTATAAAGGATGTGTTTGGAGGAGAGGTTAGGACCCTAAGTCCTATGTCTAGTATTATTCCAAGATAATACCAAGTATAAACATATACCCACATATAAATGTTAGTATGACTAATGAATTGAAAGGAAAGTGTTAGATAGTGGCACTCGGTAGTAATGTCATCACTGACATTCATAACTTGAACAAAATACCAGAGTTTAACAATGGAAATAAAAGGATTATTTCTTTTATTTAAAGTTTGTTGTAAGGAACTTAAGAATAATATCCCTTAGAAGAAAAAAAAAATTATGACAAAATTGAGGTACATTACATATACCCTATTATACATATGTGAATAAATGGAAATTATAGAGTTATTGTATGATACTTGTTGTAGAAATAGTTTTGTTCTACTAAAGGTTACATTTATAGGATTATGGCATGTTATCTGTTGTAGGAACCATCTCTTATGTTAAATAATACATCTATTTATTTACTGTAGGTGATCTATTGTAGGAACAAAACTATTATGTTAAGAAATGCACTTATAAAGTGATTGTGTATTATCTGTGGTAGGAATAGATTTAAATAGTAAATAGTGTTGTAAATCCATTATGTATTAGTTGTGGCAATGATAGAGTTATATTACATATATTAATAATTTAGCCAAGAAGATACAAAATACAAATTCTGGAAAATTCCTACCTATCATAAGATCATACGCTTATAAGATATTCAAGTTATGTATTAAAAATTCAACCTTTATAAATCAAAATCCCAAATCTGAAGTAAACTCTACTATGATAGGAATTCACAAAGTATATATAGCTATATGAATATAGTTATGAAATATATGCATTTATATTCGAAAATCAATACAATAGTCGATATAGAAATGGAAATACATAATTACAAGTTTTTTGTACACATATTATAAAATTAACATGTAAACTTTTTAACAGTTATGTAGAATCAACTATACAAAATAAAGTATGAAAAGAATGGTCGTATATATATAAAGAAATCTCCCTGGATATATTTACAGAGTAACATCTATAACTATCTACAGTCATAGAATCATACCATTTAAATATATATTGCTTAGATCCAACCAACACTGACTATGGCAGGGAAAAAAAATAGTTTCATATAGTTGCAACATCTTCAAAAAACCTTGAGTACAAATTGTAAGGGAAACAGATGGTTTAGACTAACTTTTTACATTTACGGAATAAAATGTTACAAAAATAAACAAAAGAATTAATGCATCCATAACCTTTTTATTAGTTATGCCTAGGATCTACTTTGATAAAGGTTGAAAGTAAAAACACAAGAATGAAGAACAATATGTATTATTCACAATATTGTTTATTCCATAATGTTGAAGAACAATTCTATTATGCAAAGAAAATCTATTCATATTTCCATTCCAATCCTATTTCGAATAATGACATAGTAAATTTCGATATAATCATTCAACCAAATATACAATTTTAAGGTTTGACTCTCTTACTCGGCCATGAAGGCAAGTAAAAGAGGTAAAGAATAATTTAGCTTTAAACAACAAATCTTCACCCACATAGATGACTCTTTAATTTAAATCTTTTCAACCATTAGCCGTCTAGGACCCTCCTTGAAAGGGCTAAGGTGGAACCTGAATACCTCTTATGCGGGTGGCAGAGGTTGGCATCCAAAATTCTTTTGTGACCGAAGCCCCTGCACAAGATTGCACAAAATAGCTTTAATAATTGTTCAATAGAGATAAGGCGAATATAATAAAATGATTACTAACAAGAAAGGATTTGCAGAGTCGTACTTAACTTTTAATTGAGGGATCTCATATCCTTCTCTATTGCGATGAGCTGAGTAACTTCCCAAACCAAAAGGGGACTATCATCCCAAGACTCTCTACTGGCTACCCTCGCAATCACCGGGTCCCATTGTTAGAGATAAGAACCATATTAAGTAAATCGAAAAACATTGTAGGAAATAATATACAAATGATAATTACAGTGAAGTGCGTGAGTCACACAACGAGAATGGACCAAATAATTATTCTAATTGCAAGCATTGAAATTTGAAGCCACAGGTCAACTAAAACCATCAAAAGTGTATATAATATCGTCTCAGAAAGATTTACATAAACAAAAATAAACACAGGGTCAACACCGTTCTAAATCACCAAACTCATATGACCTTTATTATACGCTTAGACTTTAAGAAAATTGGCACAAAAGTATGACCCAAATTTTTAAATATACAACGTGGGATATGAAGCATTTTTATTTATGGCTATGTCGAATGAAACTTCGGAAAAAAATTCAAATAATAAGTTATAGTCATAAGAATTCGTTGGGTAGTTGGGGAACTGAGAACCCAAATAAAAACCCAATATTAGGTACCTAACCAGGGTAGGAACACGTTATTTGAAACTTACCAAATGAGATTCCATATCGTGAATAATTGTTAATAGTTGGTCACCGTGTGAATCCTTAACCTACAGACTGACTTATGGGCTATAGTCCTAGTGAATTCACGATGAGACTCAACACCCAGTAATGGCATAGAAAGAATTAACAGAATTCTACATAGTAAACGACATAGAAATTGAATGTTACCTCTATGAATTTGTTGGAAAGGAACACAAAAAACAAAATGTCGAAGATATTGAGTCTAATATATAAAATTAGAGGAGACACTTACCATTAATGAGAATAGTCTACAGAGGAGCTCCAAGCCTCCATTCTCCCCACCCCAAGAAAGAAAAGAGAAATGCAGAGCCAACTTTGGAATAGTTTCACAAAAATGAAAAAAGAGTAACTATTGTAACCCTAGATCTCTCACCCCATGCATGATGAGTGTTGATGGTACAATGGGAGGTGTGGACCATGTGATGGAATTGAATTGGCATGTTTGGATTGAATGAAGGTACAAGGATGGCCTTTTTTCTCACCTACCTCCATTGAGTGTTGAGTCAGAGGTTTAACTCTTGACTTTCATAAACCCTACCCTCATATTTAATGAATTACAAAAGTGAAGGGTGGATTCCTCAAAATCCTATGATTTGGAAATCTTTAATCCATAACCACTACCAGTCCAATTTAGCAACTAGTCTTGTTAGACGTCACTCATATTTGGTAGAGTTAATCAATTGTTAGCATAGGGTTTCCCTTCTAATTGTAAAAGTTTTTAAACCATCTATCAAATGAAAAACTATTAACCAACCGAGAATTATACCGAGAATTCTTGTCGATGACTTTCGTCATGGATAGAAGAGCCAAAACCTTATGTTAAACCAACATATCACGAAGGTATATAATCCCGACCCCAATATGTTATGTATAAGTCTTTTTCATATAGACTTGGAATTTAACCTTGTGCATAGGTATGGAGGTGTGGTTTAGAGGAGAGGTTGGGAACCTAAGTCCGATGCCTATTTTAATTCCAAGTTAATACCAAGTATAAACTTATACCCACATATAAATGATAGCATGACTTAAAAATTGAAAGAAAAATGCTAGATTGCAGGGTCTGTCATTTTAGAAAGAAACTATGTGCACTGGGTGTCATGTTGGGTAGTAATGTCATCATTGACATTCATAACTTAAGTAAACCATGATAGTTTAACAATGGAAATAGAATGTTATTTCTTTTATTATAAGTCTANACTTAGGATGTATCTATGTTTAAGTAAAAAAAAAAAAAAAAAAACTACAAACCATTACTGTTACAAACAATTTCTTTTTTTTTGTTTTGTGTTAATCATGGCAGCCCAGGATGACATATAAATCAGACATGAGGGGAATCCTAAACAAAAACTGCTTGAAGATCTAAGGAAGAATAGTGGTGAGATCTCATGATGAGAAAATGATGAGGAATCTCATCATTGAGCTCCAAGTTTTCAAAGTAGACAATGAGAAAAAGAAGAAGGCACAGCAGGAGTAGTAGGAAATAAATGAAGTCTTGCTACATAGTATTGCGAGCAAGAAAATCCCAAAGGATGAGAACCATGAAGAAGAGGTCAGTAAAAGGGCCTCAAAGAATTTTGGTCTTGAATCAGAAAAAGGGGATAGTTGATCTGAAGGTACACCTTCAGTTGAAGATAAAACAAAACCAAATAGAAAAAGGAAATAGGTAGATCACCTTGAGGGGGAATTTAAGAAAATCAAACCTGCTACCTTTGTTGGTGAATCTAGAAAAAGGGAGGAAGTTGAGGCATGGTTATTAGACATCAAGAAGTACTACTAGATCTACAACTATTCCAGCAACATAAAGGTCATAATGGCTATCTATAACCTAAATGGAAAAACTAGGATTGTGTGGAAAGATCTGAAATTTGCCAAGGGCCTAAAGGAGAAAAAAAATTAATGGTTAGACTTTACCATAGTCTTACAAGGATAGAATTGAGTTTTATAACCCCAAGTCCTTGAGTGAAGTATTCAGGAAAGATCGAATGTGCTACGACCAATACAAACAATGGGTATAATTTCTAAAAGATTGAAAGAATAAGAAACAAGACCGAATGAACCAACGAAAGAAGGGATACCAACCAACTCCTTATCAAGATGCAGCAAAAAGATTTCCAAGAAAATATTTTCACTCCAACAATCCAAATACACAAGGTGGCGGTAAAGCGGTAAATATGGGAATAAAGAAATTTGGGGACAGCCCCCACGAGCCATTAAAGTGCTGGGAATGTGGAGAACCTTATATAAGAAGTAACTACCCATGTTTAAATTCATCCACAAGAATTATTGTTCATAATTTGCAAGAAGCCTCGATGGTGGGAGATGTGGGCTGAAGGATGCATCGGATAAATGCATCCATGGATGGCCAACAAGCTGACCAACAGTCCTCTATGGAGGAAATTGAAGTTAAAATCAATAACACTTAAATCTGTGTTTTAATTGATCTTGGAGACAAGTTACATTATATAAATCCTAGTGTAGTAAAGTCAAATAAACTTAAGAAAATGAGACACGAAAAATCATGGCTGGTAAAACTAGCAATAGGAACTAAAAGGAAAGTGGTTGACTTTATTTCTTATTATGAGTTCAGCTTAGGTGGTCAAAACATAAGGAAAAATTTGAACATTCTACCGCTAGGATATTATGATGTAATTATTGGAATGGATTGGTTAGAAAAGCATAAAGCAGTGTTAGATTGTTATGAAAAAACACTCAAGTATAAAAATGAAAATAACACGTTTAGAAAATTTCAAGGTATATGAAAACCAGTCTCAATTAGATAGATTTCAACAATGCAATTAAAGAAATGCATGAGAAAGTTATTTCGAGTTTATGCCATCCAAGTAACAAACCTATTAGAAAAAGAAAATAAACCCAACTTGGAGGATTTTCCTGTGCTGCATGATTTCAGAGATGTGTTTGTTGATGAAATACCTCAATTACCCCCTAGAAGGGAGATAGACTTTTCTATCGACCTACTACCTAGTTCAGCCCCTATCTCTAAAGCACCTTACCGAATGCGTTTTCCGAAATTGACAGAGCTAAAAATTCAACTACATGAATTATTGGAGTTGGACAAAGAGTATATCAGACCAAGTGTTTCCCCATGGGGAGCACCAGTCCTCTTTGTGAAAACAAAAGACAGGACTCTGAGATTACGCATCGATTATAGACAATTAAAAAAGATGATTATTAATAACAAGTAGGCCTTATCTAGGATAAATGATCTTTTCGATCAAGTAGGTGGGGAAAATATTTTCTCGAAATTGAACTTATGATTTGGTTATCACAAGGTTAGGATAAAAGATGAAGACATAAGTAAAATAACTTTTCGAACGATATATGGATATTATGAATTTGTGGTTATACCTTTTAGAATCACTAACGTGCCAACCACATTCATGTGTTTAATGAATAGTATTTTAAGTGAGTACTTGGACAAATTCATACTGGTATTTATTTATGATATTCTGGTATATTCTAAAATAGAAGAAGAACACCAAGAACACTTAAGAATAGTTCTTCAAACTTTAAGGAAGCACAAACTGTATGCTAAATTTGATAAGTGTGATTTTTATGAGAATAAAATACAATACCTAGGACATGTAATATCTACAAAATGTATTGCAATCGATCCTGAGAAAATAAGGGCCATCATGGAATGAATGGTACCAAAGGATGTAGCGAACATCTGGTCATTCATGGGAATCACCGGATATTATCCCCAATTTATAGATGGATTTTCCAAAATTTCTTACCCTATCACATCATTACAAAAGAAAGGAACCAAGTTTAACTGGTCACATAAGTGTCAATACAGTTTTAATAAGTTAAAATAATTTTTGACAACCGCACCCATTTTAAAGGTAGCAGATCCATATAAAGACTTCACCATCTGTGTAGATGCAAGTAAAGAAGGACCATGTGGTGTACTAACTTAAGAAGGTCACGTGATTTGTTATGAGTCCTAGAAACTAAAGGAACACGAGTGTAACCATGTCACTCATGACTTAGAATTGGCAGCGGTCATACACGCCTTAAAAATGTGGTGGCACTATACAATGGGCAGAAGATTCCTATTATCGATAGACAATAGCGGTGTGAAATATTTGTTTAGTCAGTTGAAGCTTATTACAAGTGTGACATCCCAAAATAAAGTATTTTTGAAATTTAAATTGTTGGAAAATTATTCCATTTTTAGCAAATTCGAATTTGGAAATTTTTTTCCTTTTATGGCAATTTCGAATTTCGAATTTAATAATTGTAATTAATTATTATGACTATTGGACAGATATTTGATTTGACCCAACTAACTATTTGACTATGACACTTGTATGAAAACAAAATATTTTATATTGATTGCAAGAGGACAAATGGAACATCCATGTTAAAAAATTAGTTGACCATGACACCATGAGTGGGGAACCTATTGGAAATACCTCTGGGCTAATTATTACAAGTGGAAAATCATAGATTTGTCCATTATCAGCCCCTGGAAATCAGGGATTTAGAAAGCTGCGAAAATTCCCAAGGGAGGGAAAATACCTAGGCAAAAGGATTTCTTGATGAATAAAGAGCATATGTGAGGAGGCAAGACACTGCCAAGTATGCTGGGAAAGGAGACTATTGATTTGGTTCCCTTTATGTTATGAACACTACGGAGTGAGTGTGAGGTAAGAGGAATCTATGGAAACCGAAGTACATTGTTGAGGAGGAGTCTTCTAAATTCACCCTCATGGATTCATGGTTGGGATAGGGGGTGAATTGGGTAAGTGTTTTGGCTGCCTTATTCTACAGTTGGGAGGAACATAGTTGTTCCCTTTGTTTTCCCGCAAACTGGTTCAAATATGTAAACCTTACATTACTCTGTTCTTGGATATTTTTGTGTGTAACTGATATTATGCATTTAACTGTCCTAAGTTGAAATGATTTTTCCATGGATGTCATCTATTCGTCATATCAAATTTACAATCACGGTCAAAATTCTAGATTGGTTCCTACTGAAATCAAGAATACTAGGAAACATTATCTGTATACGATTAAACTTAAGAGAACAAATCCATCTAAAAGATATGTTTAAAGTTGTAGTCAAAATGCTAGTTAGGATGATCTGTGTACTAACATGCTTGAAGAGAACTAATCTGTATAGGTATAGGTTTATTTCTGTGACTGAGATATTAAACAGATATAATGTTGAGCAATCAAAGTTGCATAAATCTGTACCTAAAGAACGTTTACATGCATCTCTAGTTAAAATTTAGAACAATTGTTCCCCTTAATGGATACTTCCTTTCTAATACATTTAAGAATTGAAGAGAAATACGAGACATCAAAAATCATATGGATCGATCACCTATGTATTGATATATTTATATATATACATTTGGAAAACCGTAAACAGGAAGTAAACTATCTACATCAAAAAGGTTGATATGATATACGTTTTTCTTTTCTTGTGTTATATGAATTTCACTGATCAGTCGTATGCAACATGAAAATGAAATACTAACTGTGTAAAGAATGTCCAAATTTTGAAAGTTAAAGATATCTAGAAAACCCCTATTGTTTATCAGATGCTTAAATTGAAAGTAAAAATCGTGGAAATTGACATATATCATAAGATTTTATGCATTCTTTATTCCAAGAGTGATCTACCCTTTCCATAGACCAAAAGTATGTGGCAGATTAGAATTTGGATTAACCCTTAAGGAGATCTAGGACAAATTTTAGAAATCTATACATATAACCACAACCACAAGATTTACTCTAAATGAAAACAATTTAATCAGCCACTGACACGAGTAAAGATTTCATTAAAAAATGATTCACTGTATATTCTACCTCTTCCACATTTCCCAACATACATTACGTATGGAATATTTCTATGCATATACTAACAACAAACCTTAATAAAGAAATAAATTTACAACCCTTGTTTAAAAACAATTTTGTACATCCAATGATTTGGTATCAGTCGCATGACAAGAACGCGAGGGTAATAACCCAACACCACCAGGTCTTTTCCAGAACTTCAAGAGTTCTCTTAATAGACACTAGATTACCTTTCTGAGTAGAATCTGATTTAGATCCAGCGCCATTTTCCACTTTGACCTGGAAAAGGAGCGAAGCACTCAGTTAGTTATGAAATATAGGTCTCACAGAACTTGAATTCTTCCGTTTATCAAACATAGAAGATAATGATTGGGTGTAATCTTATACTTATCTTTGATTCACCATAGGTAGGATTCCTTTCTGAATAGCGACTGATGAAAGGGGAGGAGTGAATTTGATCAAGCTGATGGGTACCGTCACAACAAACAGGGCCCCATCATTAGTTACATTATCCAAAATAAAAGAGACCGGTTCATACACAATGCGCTTTCATAAAAAAATACAAGAATTCCAACATCAAATCGAGAAAACATTAAACAAAGGGAAAATTTCATACAATTATGCAAAGGAATAGACAAGTTGCAAACATATATTTATATTAAACATGAGTTTTTGTGAACCTATACACTGATAGTATGAGGATACTTATTATCTTTAAAAATAAAAATAAAAAAATACACAGGAACTTGCTTAAAGAAAGAATAATTTACTTTAAACCACAGAGTAAGATGCATACCCTCCTCTCGATGGTCAAACCCTAGACAACACCATACAACAACCTGCAAACCATTGTCTGTGGAATGATATAGGAATTTTAACCCAAGAGGTATCATTAATTCCGAGTTCCACAGGAGGCAGTATGAATGGGTATCCATTCTCCTCAGTGGGGTTATGGTTTTTAGTTAGGATAGGGTACAGTCGAAGAACTCTTCGAGGTGGGTAGACAGATCCCAAGATAAGGAAACAATATTTAGTCGTTATACATAGAATACCCAAATACGATAGAGATCATTGTCAAAACCGACCATCTACCAGTTCGCTAACTCCAGAAAATAAAAAATGCATTATAGTATGTCTTTCCCCAAAAAAATGATACAACACAGCACGAAAAGAAGAGATATCTACCTATAGTGAGGAAAAACAGAATGCCTCGGTTGGGTTCAGTAATGAGGAAGTAATTTAATAATAGTTAAATGTTATAGTGGGAGCATGAATATTACCAGGAGGATGGATGAAAGATAATGCCTCAATCATGGAAGTTCCCTAGCTTTCCTTCGACAACATTTCAGAGTCACAGAACCAAATCCTCTGTGAATTTACTCGTTACCAAAATGAACCGCTATAACCCAAAGAAAATCCTCACCGTGTAAATTAAATGTCACTGGTACAAGGGAAGGGTTGAACATGTGAAGAAGGGAACTTGGCGCATCCACAATGGATGAAGGGTCAGGTGATGGCCTCAACTCTCACACACATCAGGGTCTGTTAATGGCTAGGTCAGAATGACTTGTTATTGTCAGTCCAATTAATGGGTTATAGATAAAAATGTGCCTGCACGTTTAAGGTAATTTTTAGCCTAACTAACACCAACCTCATTAAGGTAATCATTAGTTGGAATTACATATGAGACAAGTGGAGTCAACGAATAGATAGCACGGGCCGTTGTTTTTTCAAATAATCATTACATCAATATTAAGTCGGGAAGTACTTACCCCCAACCACTTCCTTATTATATCAAACATTTGCGTAGAGGGGTATAACATGCACCTTTACCTTTATTTTTAGTACATGACTCCTTTGATCAAGTGGTTAAGGCTACGCATAGGACTAAGTCCCAAATTCCTTCATAGCAATAAGCGAAACTTTAAGGATATATCATTCTTCTATTGGTATGAAAATAAACATAGTCCACATGACTATAAGTGAGTGATGAAGTGCGGAGTAAGAACAACTTGAAATAATGTTTCAAAGATTAAATTGGGTGGCGAATTTAATCAATTTAAGACAGGACCCTATTTTTTAATGACGAACCCATTCAAAGGTGAATGTATAGAGAAAGATTTTTATTTTTTATTTGACAATTTTGAGGTTTATTACATATGGTATCAGAGCGATTTTACAACACTGGGCCTTGAATAGGGCCACACTAGAACTTTGGCATATATATATATATTTCCTTAGTGACGATAAACTAACAAAAACTCCTTTGTACAAACAATTTCTTTTTTTCTCTTTCGTGTCAATTATGGCAGCTTAGGACAATGTGGAAATCAAAATAGAAGGAAATCGAGCACAGGGACCACATGGAGATAAAAAACATAATAGTGATGGAAGCTCTCCAACAAGAGTACTGGAAACAATGAGGAATCTTATCGTTGAGCTACAAGTCTTCAAAGAAGACAATGACAAATTGAAGAAAGCACAACAAGAATAAAAAGAGATAAATGAAGTCCTGTGTAACATCCCGCTCTGGCGCACTGAGACCACTTATTCTTTGAGGACACTTGCTCGCAAATGATCTGGACCCCTTTTGATGTTGGACCTTATATATCTGATTATGATGTGATTGACAGATGATTGATGCGTTACTATTCATGTATACGGGTGCTATTGACTCAGTTGATTGAGTGTGCAGGTTTGTGACCTTGAGGATGCGGAGGCATCGGTAGACCCCCTTGGACTCCGG
>JASDQU010753094.1:54112-77841 GCA_032191745.1 Picea mariana | reverse complement strand
GGATTTCTTATCTCAAAATGTAATTAAGAGACAAGAACATGCGCTTGTAAATCAAATCTTGATAATAATAATAACAACAAAATCTTCACTGCATTAATTAAAACCAAGAAAACAATGCATTGCAATTGAAAAATGATCTCAAGCAAGAAAGAAAAAGAACATGAAATAAGAGAAAGTCTGACCATCAACATGTCTTTTCCATTAAGTATCAAGTTAGAATAAAATTGTCTTACAAAGAGTTCAAACAAGTCCCTGAATATCCAACTTTTTGACCTCTTACTTCTCTTTCTATAGAGTTTATATAGAAACAATACATAATTATCAAGATCCAAAAGAAATGGATCTGAAAACCTCCTCAAATATATTTAGTTTCTTGTTTCAAATAATCAAGGAGAATATCAAATCTGATCTCCAAGTTGAATTGATGAGGTGGCTTGTCAACTGTTGTCCATGAGATTGTTTAGGAAAATAAATTTGGTAAATTCTTGAAAAACAGGGTCCAACAATATCTTTGTATCTCCCAAACGGTGATATTTGTGTAAAACAAGAGAGAGGTTTTTGTGAAGGGGTCCGTTCCCGACAAAAACCTCTTTTTGTTTCCAAAAATTCATCTCCACTTGTTATGCAACCTCACCCAAAATTAGTGACTAAAACAGGAAATTATTTATTGTGAAATCTCTGAAAAATAGGCCTCAAAGATAAATTAGAATCTCTTAAAATGTGATAGTTGTGTAAAAACCGAGAGATTTTTTTGTGAAGGGGAATGTTCCAAACAAAAATCTCTTTTGGTTTCAACTAATTCATATCCATATGTTATGTAACCTCTCCCAGAATTACTAACTAAAACAAGAAATTATGTATTGTGAAATCTCAAAAAATTAGGCCTCAAAGATATATATGAATCTCTTAAACTGTGATAGTTGTGTAAAAACCGAGAGAGTTTTTTGTGAAGGGGAATGTTCCCAACAAAAACCTATTTTTGTTTCAACTAATTCATCTCCAACTGTTCTGAAACCTCTCTTGAGGATAAAGACTAAAACATAGTATTTCATGTAGCTTTATGGTTCTGCAAAAAGATCATCTCTATTATAATAAACTACATCTATATATTTAAACATAGATTCAAATATTTAATTTGATTTTGTGGTTTCTCTTTCCACGGGTCTCCTGGAGTATTTGAGCAATGTGTTGTTATTTTTCTTATGTCTTCCCCAAGTTTTTAGTTTCTTTTTCATTCATGTGCAAATAAGGTATATTTGCTTGTTCCTTGAGGCCTGTTTTAGAATCTTCAGAATTATCCTCTATGACTATAAGGTTCTCTCTTTTAATATATGGATCTAACATAGCCTTAAAGTTTAACCTGAATTTGTTGACATCCCTAGTGGAGTTTCTCCTAGGGTATTTAGACACAGTTTTAGGTCTCTTCCCCTGTTTTTTTCCCTTGACACCTTTCTTAATTGTCGATTTATGGTTATCCTTGACTGTGGATTTATAATCTTCATCCACATCTACTTTCATATTTATCTCTGGATCAAGAAACATATCAATATCTTCATCTGGTTTTGATTTCTTACCTCTACTGGTGGTAGCTTCTTCCTGACCTTTACCTACAAGAGCATCAACAACGACCTATTGAGTTTGCCTCTTCCTTTTGTTGGCCCTTGTTACCCTAGTTGCAGATGTTTCTTCTTTAATTGGGGATTCATTGACTGTACCAATCCGTTTCTATATATTTGATCTCTTCCCTTTGGATTTTTTAGATTTGCTTGGTTGTGGATCATTACCTAGAGATTGGATTAGCCAATCCCTGGATCTATGGAATTCATTCAAAGAGGATAGAACCAATGTATTTATTAACACTTGATGAAAAATATTTCCTTTGGCTATAGCAGGATGAGACTGCACCCTTTTGGACATTTTTGATAAACTCTTTAGCAAGAAAATAGGGTAAATTGAGGGGATAATCTCCATTAATGTGCATTAACAGTCTGATATGATAAATGTAAACCAGTGAGAACCTACCCTCACATGTAATATACATGTGAATGATTATAAAATCAATATGTCATTCCTTTTTTATCTATGCAACAAAAAATGAATGGGCAGCCCATACTTACAACTAAATTTTTCTTTAATTCCACACGCTGAAGGGTGCAGGATGAGACTGCACCCTTTTGGACATTTTTGATAAACTCTTTAGCAAGAAAATAGGGTAAATTGAGGGGATAATCTCCATTAATGTGCATTAACAGTCTGATATGATAAATGTAAACCAATGAGAACCTACCCTCACATGTAATATACATGTGAATTATTATCAAATCAATATGCCATTTCTTTTTTATCTATGCAACAAAAAATGAATGGGCAGCCCATACTTACAACTAAAATTTTCTTTAATTCCACACACTGAAAAATTTTGAACCTATGGAAACACGAACTCCATGTAGAGAGCCACATGATCCTGCCAATGGTACTGCATCTCTAGCTGATACAAGAAACCATATTGTTGCTCTATGATTTATGCTTCATTTATGAGAGCATAATTCATTTGAAGATCACGTGTTTTATCAAAAGCATCTGGAACATGCTCATATGCTTCTTGGATAACATTGTTCAAAACAAAATTATCATCATGAGAATCAAGAGGTTGATATTCATCTTCCACACTCCCTTCAGATGCATAACTATCATACACCGGCTCCAGCTCTTCATGGACAATGGATTGAATGCCTTCATGAATTTGTTGGTTAGAATTTGTCATATCATCAACATCTGGATCTATGACTTCAATATCATCATCATACTCATCAAATAAAGGCCGATTTGAAAAAAAAATTGAACTCTAAAAACCAAGGACCTCTACTTCACAATCATATTGAAAAAAATGAGCGTATATATGTTGCTTGGTCATCATAAGAATTTTGACCATAA
The DNA here is from genome assembly GCA_032191745.1 of Picea mariana. Classification (NCBI taxonomy): domain Eukaryota; kingdom Viridiplantae; phylum Streptophyta; class Pinopsida; order Pinales; family Pinaceae; genus Picea; species Picea mariana. The sequence continues at coordinate 74,907 of JASDQU010753094.1, read as the reverse complement.
GACGTATATGAAACAACATCAAATACATTTGCAACTGTTGGTTTTTCTTTCTCATCTACAGTATGGTCTTCAACAAGAATTTATTTAGTCAACAAATGATCTTCAAACAGATTAGGAACAACATTTGTATCATAGTCACTACTATTAGAAACATTTAGATTGATACCAAATGCATTTAAAGTATCACTTTTACGAATTTCAAGATCAGAATGTTGAAAATATCCCTGTTGTAGGAAAAATTTAGAAGAAGATATGACTGATAATGAATCTTCTTCCTCTTCGTCGATCTAATCATCCTCTTCATATGTACTGCTAGAGTAATCAATTTCTTGAGAATAATATCCCGATTTACATTGCTCACAACAATCTACCAGAAGAAGATCAACTGGGAAATACCTTTTACATTGTTCATTGAATGCAATATGAAATTATCTTAAAGAAGAAATGTTGGAAGCAGGAAGAGATATGTACCAAACACGTGCATCACCCTCCAAAGAGTACATAAACAATTTCATCAGTGCATATTCATGATGAATATTCAACTGATCCATGCATTGATGAAAATCAATCAAATGTAGTGTCGGATTGTCCTCATCCTTTTCTCTGAACCGTGGAAGGAAATCTCCCCATATATCAATAGTGGGAACATCATTAGGGAAACTAGCAATAGAAAAGAAACTAAATGGTGCAAACCTTTGTTCCAAAATACCTTCCATAGCCTTTGCGATCTTGGATCAATGGAGTTTTCAATGGATTCTTCCTTCATGGAATTGCCAGATAAATGATATAGTCGGAAAAAATATCCAACTCTCGTTCATCGTCAAAAACTAGAATTAATCATTGTCATTCTCCCAGGGATAAATACTTCGTGTCTTCATTCCCGACAATGGAGCCAAAACATGTTAGTCCCTAAAGTTTCACTTGAATGTGAGAGGGCAAGCTAGGGAATCATCAGGTTATTGCAATTATATTTTAAGGATTTTATGACTTGGTTTTTTAAAAGGTTGGTTGAAAACTGGTTCAAGGTTTCAAGGTCAACATGAATTTCAGAATAAAAGCAAGAAATATCCCACTAATTTGTTAAAGGGTAGCCACATAGATACATCAGATAAATAATAAAGAAAGGAAATATGGAAGTCTTCATTTTTTTAACACCACATGGATTTCTTATATCAAAATGTAATTAAGAGACACGAACATGTGCTTGTAAATCAAATCTTGATAATAATAATAACAACAAAATCTTCACTACATTAATTAAAACCAAGAAAACAATGCATTGGGATTGAAAAATGATCTCAAGCAAGAAATAAAAAGAACATGAAAGAAGAGAAAGTCTGACCATCAACATGTCTTTTCCATTAAGTATCAAGGTATAATAAAAATGTCTTACAAAGAGTTCAAACAGGTCCCTGAATATCCAACTTTTCGACCTCCTACTTATCCTTCTATAGAATTTATATAGAAACAATACATAATTATCAAGATAAAAAAGAAATGGATCTGAAAACCTCCTCAAATATATTTAGTTTCTTGTTTCAAATAATCAAGGAGAATATCAAATCTGATCTCCAAGTCGAATTGATGAGGTGGCTTGTCAACTGTTGTCCATGAGATTGTTTAGGAAAATAAATCTAGCAAATTCCTGAAAAATAGGGTCCAACAATATCTTTCTATCTCCCAAACGATGATATATGTGTAAAAAAAGAGAGAGGTTTTTGTGAAGGGATCCATTCCCAACAAAAACCTCTTTTTGTTTCCAAAAATTCATCTCCAGTTGATCTGCAACCTCGCCCAAAATTAGTGACTAAAACAGGAAATTATTTATTGTGAAATCTCTGAAAAATAGGCCTCAAAGATAAATTTGAATCTCTTAAAATGTGATAGATGTGTAAAAACTAAGAGATTTTTTGTGAAGGGGAATGTTCCAAACAAAAACTTCTTTTGGTTTCAACTAATTCATATCCATATGCTCTGTAACCTCTCCCAGAATTACTAACTAAAACAAGAAATTATGTATTGTTAAATCTCAAAAAATTAGGCGTCAAAGATATATATGAATCTCTTAAACTGTGATAATTGTGTAAAAACCGAGGGACAATTTTGTGAAGGGGCATGTTCCCAACAAAAACCTATTTTATTTTTCAACTAATTCATCTCCAACTATTCTGAAACCTCTCTTGAGGATAAAGACTAAAACATAGTATTTCCTGTAGCTTTTTGGTTCTGCAAAAAGATCATCTCTATCATAATAAACTACATCTATACCTTTAAACAAAGATTCAGATATTTAATTTGATTTTGTGGTTTCTCTTTTCACATGTCTCCTGGAGTATTTGAGTAATGTGTTTTTATTTTTCTTGTGTCTTCCCCAAGTTTTTAGTTTTTTTTTTTTCATTCCTGTGCAAATGAGGTATCTTTGCTTGTTCCTTGAGGCCTATTTTAGAATCTTCAGAATTATCTTCTATGACTATAAGGTTCTCTCTTTTAATATATGGATCAAACATAGCCTTAGAGTTTAACCTGAATTTGTTGACAACCCTAGTGGAGTTTCTCCTAGGGTATTTAGACACAGTTTTAGGTTTCTTCCCCTGTGTTTTGCCCTTGACACCTTTCTTAATTGTCAATTTATGTTTATCCTTGATTGTGGATTTATAATCTTCATCCACATCTAATTTCATATTTATCTCTGGATCAAGAAACATATAAACATCTGCATCTAGTTTTGATTTCTTACCTCTAATGGTGGTATCTTTTTCCTGACCTTTACCTACAGGAGCATCAACAACGACCTACTGAGTTTGCCTCTTCCTTTTGCTGGCCCTTGTTACCCTAGTTGCATATGTTTCTTCTTTAAATGGGGATTCATTGACTGTACCAATATGTTTCTATATAACTGATCTCTTCCCTTTGGATTTTTTAGATTTGCTTGGTTGTGGATCATTACCTAGAGACTGGATTAGCCAATCCTAGGATCTATGGACTTCATTCAAAGAGGATACAACCAATGTCTTTATTAAAACTTGATGAAAAATATTTCCTTTGGCTATAGCAGGATGAGACTGCACCCTTTTGGACATTTTTGATAAACTCTTTAGCAGGAAAATAGGGTAAATTGAGGGGATAATCTCTATTAATGTGCATTAACAGTCTGATATGATAAATGTAAACTAGTGAGAACCTACCCTCACATGTAATATACATGTGAATGATTATCAAATCAATATGCCATTCCCTTTTTATCGAGCTATGTGGTATTCCCTTTTTCCAATTGGGTTTTTCTTTTTCTGGAATCAAGAACTGATTCACGAACTCCATTACCACATTCTCTTTCTTCCACCACCTTTATCCACCAATTGGAAATTTGCAGGCTCTTGCAATTGAGAGTTCAATCAACATCATCAACAATTTCTCAATCACAACTTCAAAACCATCAAAATTATGTGTGAAGATCATTGAGACTTGGTCATTGTGTCCCTGGAAGGTTGTGAAAAATTCAAACCAACCTGCATCTTTAAACATTTGCTCCATTTGTGGGTAGGATTCAAGCAATTATGTGCCCTCAGGTTCCAATCTAATGATTTTTCCACTCTTCTTCAGTGCCATGATGCTGGTATAATTCTGTGAACAGCTCTGCGCGGTTTGGAACTGAAATTTTTAAAACCTGTGACTGTTAGAAACCAGAGATCCCTTTTGTTTCTAATTCAATATTTGCACACAATATCTGATACATTAGAATAACAGGTGGTGGTTCCTTTTAATAATATCGGGACATGTTTGATTTGATGTAGGTCAGGATGGTACAAATCGATCTGCTGCATATGATGGTTAAAACTGCAGCATCAACTCGAGAAAATATTGTGTTGAGGCATGGAGATCCTCTAACCATGATTTGTGCAATTATGATAAGATCTGGATTAGCTGGCGCATGTCGAAACATAATTATCTTAGCGTTGCAGGAATAGCGTTATTCATGACTTGGCAAAAATTTGAAATTTTAAAATGAAATAGACAAGTGATGTGACAAATCTCATCAAATCAAGTCCTAAACCTTCAAAAACTTAAGAAAATCATTAAAAAGTACAAAAAWTACAAAGAATGACAAATCAAACCAACGGGAAAAACCAAGTTTCAWGCAATTTACATAAGCAGGGAGGATTAAGAGTTAGGGACAACTCACTTAATCAAAAACAAAGTTAGAGACTAACAYTRGCTMCTTTTGGGGGTAAAGTTGCATGAGGAAACTTAAGATCTGCAGACCAATGCCTTTACCTTGCTTCTGATTCTATGATTTCCCTGCTCTATCATCCTTTATTTAAAACACAAATTGTATAAAAACAATTCCATTGGGTATATGGAGTCTTTATTTGAGCTCAAAAATAAAACCACAAAACCGCAAGTAGTCTTTCCATTACTCTATGGAGTCCCCATTCTTGCATACTGAAAACAAATTGCTTGGATGCAAGATTATTCAACCATTCTACTCTACTTTCCTACTAAAATCATGTTGATCATGTTAAGCGAATTTCCAATGCAACCATGAAATGATTTCACTTCCAAGAGGGTCTTCTTCCTTACAGGTAAATAAGAAAATGTAGAAAAACTGATATTTTTGCAACAAAAAATGAATGGGCAACCCATACTTACAACTAAAATTTTCTTTAATTCCACACGCTGCAAAATTTTGAACCTCTTGAAACATCAACTCCATGTAGAGAGCCACAGGATCCTGGAAATGGTACTGCATTTCTAGCTGATACAAGAAACCATATTGTTGCTCTATGATTTATGCTTCATTTATGAGAGCATAATTCATTTGAAGATCACTCGTTTTATCAAAAGCATCCGGAACATGCTCATATGCTTCTTGAATAACATTGTTCAAAATAACATTATCATCATGAGAATCAAGAGGTTGATATTCATCTTCCATGCTCCCTTCATATGCATAACTATCATACACTGGCTCCGACTCTTCATGGACTATGGATTGAATACCTTCATGAATTTGTTGGTTAGAATTTTTCATATCATCAACATCTAGATCCATGACTTCAATATCATCATCATACTCATCAAATAAAGGTCGATTTGAAAATTTTTCTTAACTCTAAAAACCAAGGACCTCTACTTCACGATCATATTGAAAAACATGAGTGTATATATGTTTCTTGATCTTCATAAGAATTTTGACCATAAGACACATATGAAACAACATCAAATACATTTGCAACTGCTTGTTTTTCTTTCTCATCTACAATATGGTCTTCAACAAGAATTTATTCAGTCAACAACTAATCTTCAAACAGATTAGGAACAACATTTGTATCATAGTCACTACTATTAGAAACATTCAGATTGATACCAAATGCATCTAAAGTATCATTATTATGAATTTCAAGATCAAAATGCTGAAAATATTCCTGTTGTAGGACATATTTAGAAGAAGATATGACTGATAATGGATCTTCTTCCTCTTCCTCGATCTAATTATCCTCTTCATCTGTACTACTAGAGTAATCAATTTCTTGGGAATAATATCCTGATTTACATTGCTCACAACAATCTACCAGAAGAAGATCAATTGGGAAATACCTTTTACATTGTTCATTGAATGCAACATGAAATTATCTCAAATAAGAAATGTTGGAAGTAGGAAGAGATCTGTAACAGACACGTGCATCAACCTCCAAAGAGTACATAAACATTTTCATCAATGCATCTTCATGATAAATATTCAACTAATCCATGCATTGATGAAAATCAATCAAATGTAGTGTTGGATTGTCCTCATTCTTTTCTCTAAACTGTGGAAGTCAAACTCCCCATATATCAATAGTGGGAACATCATTAGGGAAACTAGCAATAGAAAAGAAATTAAATGGTGCAAACCTTCGTGCCAAAATAGCTTCCATAGCCTTTGACATATTAGATCAATGGAGTTTTCAATGAATTCTTCCTTCATGGAGTCGCCAGATAAATGATACAGTCAGAAAAAATATCCAACTCTTGTTCACCATCAAAATCTAGAATTGATCGTTGTCGTTCTCCAGGGGATAAATACTTCATGTCTTCATCCTCGACAATGGAGCCAAAAAATGTTAGTCCCTAAAGTTGCACTTGATTGTGAGAGGGAAAGCTAGGGCATCATCAGGTTATTGAAATTATGTATTAAGGATTTTATGACTTGGTTTTTTAAAAGGGTGGTTGAAAACTGGTTCAAGGTTTCAAGGTCAACATGAATTTCAGAATAAAAGCAAGAGATATCCCATTGATTTGTTAAAGGGTAGCCACATAGATACATTAGATAAATAATAAAGAAATAAAATATGGAAGTCTTCAGTTTTTTAACCCCACATGGATTTCTTATCTCAAAATGTAATTAAGAGACAAGAACATGTGCTTGTAAATCAAATCTTGATAATAATAATAACAACAAAATCTTCACTGCATTAATTAAAACCAAGAAAACAATGCATTGCAATTGAAAAATGATCTCAAGAAAGAAAGAAAAAGAACATGAAATAAGAGAAAGTATGACCATCAACAAGTCTTTTCCATTAAGTATCAAGTTAGAATAAAATTGTCTTACAAAGAGTTCAAACAGGTCTCTGAATATCCAACTTTTCGACCTCCTACTTCTCATTCTACAGAGTTTATATAGAAACAATACATAGTTATCAAGATCCAAAAGAAATGGATCCGAAAACCTCCTCATCTATATTTAGTTTCTTGTTTCAAATAATCAATGAAAATATCAAATCTGATCTCCAGGTCAAATTGACAAGGTGGCTTGTCAATTGTTGTCCATGAGAATGTTTAGGAAAATAAATCTGGCAAATTACTGAAAAATAGGGTCCAACAATATCTTTGTATCTCCCAAATGGTGATATATATGTAAAATCCGAGAAAGGTTTTTGTGAAGGGGCATGTTCCCAAAAAACACCTCTTTTGTTTTCCAAAACTTCATCTCCAGATGTTCTATAACCTCGCCCAAAATTAGTGACTAAAATAGGAAATTATTTATTGTGAAATCTCTGAAAAATAGGCCTCAAAGATAAATTTGAATCTCTTAAAATGTAATAGTTGTGTAAAAACCGAGAGAGGTTTTTGTGAAGGGGGATGTTCCCAACAAAAAAATGTTTTGGTCTCAACTAATTCATATCTAGTTGTTCTGTAACCTCTCCCAAAATTACTGACTAAAACATGAAATTATGTATTGTAAAATTTCAAAAAATTAGGCCTCAAAGATATATCTAAATCTCTTAAATTGTGATAGTTGTGTAAAAAAACGAGAGAGGTTTTTGTAAAGGGGAATTTTCCCAACAAAAAACTATTTTTGTTTCAACTAATTCATCTCCAACTTGTTCTGAAACCTCTCTTGAGGATAAAGACTAAAACAAGTAAAAAACATAGTATTTCCTGTAGCTTTCTGGTTCTGCAAAAAGATCATCTTCGTCATCATAAACTACATATGTACCTTTAAACACAGTTTCATATATTTAATTTGATTTTGTGGTTTATCTTTTCATAGGTCTTCTGGAGTATTTGAGCAACGTGTTTTTCTTTTTCTCGTGTCTTCCGCAAGTTTTTAGTTTCTTTTTCATTCCTATGCTAATGAGGTATCTTTGCTTGTTCCTTGAGGCTTGTTTTAGAATCTTCAGAATTATCCTCTATGACTATAAGGTTCACTTTTTTAATAGATGGATCAAACATAGCCTTAGAGTTTAACCTGAATTTGTTGACAACCCTAGTGGAGTTTCTCCTAGGGTATTTACACACAGTTTTAGGTTTCTTCCTGAGTTGTTTTCCCTTGACACCTTTCTTAATTGTCAATTTATGTTTATGCTTGATTGTGGATTTATAATATTCATCCACATCTACTTCCATATTTATCTCTGTATCAAGAAACATTTCAATATATGCATCTGGTTTTGATTTCTTACCTCTACTGGTGGTAGCTTCTTCCTGACCTTTACCTACACGAGCATCAACAACGACCTGCTGAGTTTGCCTCTTCCTTTTGCTAGACCTCATTACCTTAGTTGCATATATTTCTTCTTTAATTGGGGATTCATTGATTGTACCAATCTGTTTCTGTATAGTTGATCTCTTCCCTTTGTCTTTTTTAGATTTGCTTGGTTGTGGATCATTACCTAGAGACTGGATTAGCTAATCCCGGGATCTATGGACTTCATTCAAAGAGGATACAACCAATGTATTTATTAAAACTTGAAGAAAAAGACTATGTTTGGTTGTAGCAGGATGAGACTGCACCCTTTTGGACATTTTTGATAAACTCTTTAGCAGGAAAATAGGGTAAATTGAGGGGATAATCTCCATTAATGTGCATTAACAGTCTAATATGATAAATGTAAACCAGTGAAAACCTACCCTCACATGTAATATACCTGTGAATGATTATGAAATCAGTATGCCATTTTTTTTTTAACCAACTATGTGGTATTCCCTTTTTCGAAATATGGTTTTGTCTTTCTAGAATCAAGAACTAATTCACAAACTCCATTACCACATTTTCTTTCTTCCACCACCTTTCTCCATCAATTGGCAATTTGCAGGTTGTTGAAATTGAGTGTTCAGTCACCATCATCAGTAATTTATGAATCACAACTTCAAAACCATCAAATTTATGTGTGAAGATCATTGAGACCTGTTCATCGTGTCCCTGGAAGGTTGTGAAAAATTCAAACCAACCTGCATCTTTAAACCTCCACGCCATTTGTGGATAGGCTTCAAGCAATTATGTGCCCTCAAGTTCTAATCTAATGATCTGTTCACTCTTCTTCGGTGCCATGTTGCTGGTATAATTTTGTGAACAACTCTGTGCGGTTTGGAACTAAAATTTTTAAAAGCTGTGACTGTTAGAAACCATAGATCCCTTATGTTTCTAATTCAATCTTTGCACACAATATCCAATACATTAGAATAACAGGTGGTGGTTCCTTTTAATAATATCGAGACGTGTTTGATTTGATGCAAGTCATGCCGGTACAAATCGATCCTCTGTGTTAGCGATATTTCTTGCAAGGGGGGATAGAACACAAAAAATAGGTTAAAAACCCACTTGTCCAAAGTTTCGGATGATAATGCGCCCAATATAAGTCACGAGCAAGTCTGAGCGGTCCAGATTTGAGCGCCTAGATCAACAGTGCATATTGNAAAGGTAGAAAGGTAAGGGGGGGTCCGGAATCCGGGGGCGCACCTCTCCAATGACCTAGATTAGCGCACCCGGATCAACGGCGATGAAGGCAATTCCAGACCCCCCCCGCCTTTCTACCTTTAAGTGGAGGGGGGGGGTCCAAAATCGCGGATGCAGTTTTCCAACGGCCACGATCGAGGAGCCCGGATCAACGGCTCATGAGCAACCTCATCCCTCTCAGCTACCCTGATTTTAACCCACATGGGCCCGTCTCCGGTCATGTCATCTCCCTTCCCTCCTTTCTCGTGCTGCCATGTGTCATCCATCCACCTACCCTCTTTGGTCCGCGTGGTCCATCTCTCTTCTCATCATCCATTTACCACCCGCCACGTGTCCTATTCCCTCCATGTAAACTTCCCACTAAACCGTGTCCCCTACGTCTACCCTCTGGCCCCCTGCGCTCATTCCTTTTGCCAAGGGTCTTTCCGTCAACCCTCCTCGCCTCCCTATCTGTTCAGGCCTTGTCCACATAATCCGACGCCACCACCCCTGTCATGCGCCCCATCCTTCGCGTTGGCCTCCATGCCTACCCGTCCTTCAAGCTGTTCAGTTATTCCAGGTGGCGGCGTGAGGAGTATTCCATATCCTGAAATGTTGAGTTGGCTGGGCCGTTCTCAATCCCAAGAAGCAGTTATTGAAGCGGTTGGTGGTGGTTAGAAATCGTCTCCGCCATAATGGGAAAGTCCTGCATTGGATTAAAGGCACGTCGATTCACTGAATAAACTGTCAGAAGATCGATCGCGTCTGCCATAAGTTGCACGACTATTCAAAGATTGCGGCTGCAGAATTGTCAGAAGCCATGCAGACGCAAAGCTTTCAATGCAATTTCTTGGTTCTGTTGTTGTTGTTGTTTTGAGTATATGTAGGCATTTTTGCCATTTTTGTATCTATCGATGGTAGAGCTAAGCTCCCGACTGTAAAGTTTCAGTGAACATCTTGGTTTCCTGGTTATGCCTCTGTGTTTGAGATTTCTTGGTTTATAACAAACAATCTTCTTTTTCCATCTATGTTTCGTCTCGTGCCAGGGAGTTCACAGTCGAATGATTCGCGTGGATTGTTGCTTGGATGTTATGATAAATGATTTGTCGTGACATTTTTTTATTCTCTGGTTTTCTGTGTTTGAATATAAAAGGACTTTGTGTTCGAATGCTTTCGTCTCCAGTCTGTTACGAACTTGATGTTTATGATAGACCTTCGCTCTCTTCTTGCACAAGTCTTCCACCTACTCACCCTTTTACTGCAACTCATTGTTTGGAGTTTATCAAGACCTCACTCGTTCATGCATGCCTGGCCTAGTTTCTAAGTTGAGACGATATTGTTCTGAGTTTCCTTCCATTTGATCACCCCTTTAACAAATCGTGACATTAAACTGATGGGCGTCGGGCTCTGCTCCTGCAAGCAATCCATGAGTGACTTTCGTCGCCAACACTCCGCATATGATGGTTAAAACTACAACATCAACTCAAGAAAAGATCGTGTAGAGGCATGTAGATCCTCTAACCATTATTTGTGCAATTATGATAAGATCTGGGTTAGTTGGCGCATGTTGAAACATAATTACCTTAGCGCTGCAGGAATATCTCTATTTCTATAGCGCCATTCATGACTTGGCAAAAAATTGAAATTTTAAAATGAAATAGACAAGTGATATGACAAATCTCATTAAATCAAGTCATAAACCTTCAAAAACTTAAGAAAATCATTAAAAAGTGCAAAAATTGCAAAGAACGACAAATCAAACCAAGGGGTAAAAACCAAGTTTCAGGCAATTTACATAAGCAAGGAGGATTAAGAGTTAGGGACAACTCAGTTAATCAAAAACAAAGTTAGATATTAACACTATCTCCTTTTGGGGCTAAAGTTTCATGAGGAAACTTTAAGATATATAGACCAATGCCTTTACCTTACTTTTGATTCTCTGATTTCCATGCTCTGTCATCCTTTATTTAAAACAAAAAATGTATAAAAACAATTCCATTGGGTATATGGAGTCTTTATTTGAGCTCAAAAATAACAACCACAAAACTGCAAGTAGTCTTTCCATTGGGCTATGGAGTCCTTATTCTTGCATACTGAAAACAAATTGCTTGGATGCAAGCTTATTCAACCATTCTACTCTACTTTCCTTCTAAAATCATGTTGATCATGTGTAGGTGAATTTCCAATGCAACCATGAAATGATTTCACTTCCAAGAGGGTATTCTTCCTTGTAGGTAAATAAGAAAATGTAGAAAAACTGATATTTTGCAGCAAAAAATGAATGGGTAGCCCATACTTACAACTTCAATTTGCTTTAATTCCACACGTTGGAAAATTTTGAACCTATCGAAACACGGAATCCATGTAGAGAGCCACAAGATCCTGCCAATGGTACTGCATCTCTAGCTGATACAAGAATCCATATTGTTGCTCTATTATTTCTGCTTCATTTATGAGAGCATAATTCATTTGAAGATCACTGGTTTTATCAAAATCATTTGGAACCTGCTCATATGATTCTTGGATAACATTGTTTAAAACAACATTATCATCATGAGAATCAAGAGGTTGATATTCATCTTCCATGCTGCCTTCAAATACATAACTATCATACACCGGCCCCAACTCTTCATGGACGATGGATTGAATTCCTTCATGAATTTTCTTGTTAGAATTTATCATATCATCAACATTTGGATCCAAGACTTCAAGATCATCATCATACTCATCAAATAAAGGCTGATTTGAAAATTTTTCTGAACTCTGAAAACCAAGGACCTCTACTTCACGATCGTATGGAAAAAATGAGCGTATATATATTTCTTGATCATCATAAGAATTTTCACCATAAGACGCATATGAAACAACATCAAATACATTTGCAACTGCTGGTTTTTTTTCCTCATCTACAATATGGTCTTCAACAAGAATTTCTTCAGTCAACAACTAATCTTCAAACATATTAGGAACAACATTTGTATCATAGTCACAACTATTAGAAACATTCATATTGATACCAAATGCATCTAAAGTATCATTGTTATGAATTTCAAGATCAGAATGCTGAAAATATTCCTGTTGAAGGACATATTTAGATGAAGATATGACTGATAATGAATCTTCTTCCTCTTCCTTGATGTAATCATGCTCTTCATCTGTACTGCTAGAGTAATCAATTTCTTGAGAATAATATCATGTTTTACATTTCTCACAACAATCTACCAGAAGAAGATCAACTGGAAAATACCTTTTACATTGTTCAGTAAATGCAACATGAAATTCTCTTAAAGAAGAAATGATAGAAGCAGGAGGAGATCTGTACCAGACACATGCATCACCCTCCAAAGAGTACATAAAAAATTTCATCAATGCATCTTCATGATGAATATTTAGTTGATCCATGCATTGATGAAACTCAATCAAACGTAGTGCCGAATTTTCCTCATCCTTTTCTCTGAACTGTGGAAGGAAATCTCCCCATATATCAATAGTGGGAACATCATTAGGGAAACCAACAATACCAAAGAAATTAAATGGTGCAAACCTCCATGAAAAATAGCTTCCATATCCTTTGACATCTCGAATCAGTGGAGTTGTCAATGGATTCTTCCTTCATGGAGTCGCCAGATGAATGATACAATCAGAGAAAATATCCAGCTCTTGTTCACCATCAAAAGCTAGAATTGATCGTTGTCGTTCTCCTAGGGATAAATACTTTGTGTCCCCGTCCCCGACAACGACACCAAAATATGTTAGTCCCTAAAGTTACACTTGATTGTGAGAGGGAAAGCTAGGGCATCATCAAGTTATTGAAATTATGTTTTAAGGATTTTGTGACTTGGTTTTTTAAAAGGGTGGTTGAAAACTAGTTCAAGGTTTCAAGGTAAACATGAATTTCAAAATAAAAGAAAGAGATATCCCATTGATTTGTTAAAGGGTAGCCACATAGATACATCAGATAAATAATAAAGAAAGGAAATATGGAAGTCCTCAGTTTGTTAACCCCACATGGATTTCTTATCTCAAAATGTAATTAAGAGACAAGAACATGTGCTTGTAAATCAAATCTTGATAATAATAATAACAACAAAATCTTCACTGCATTAATTAAAATCAAGAAAATAATGCATTGCCATTGAAAAATGATCTCAAGCAAGAAAGAAAAAGAACATGAAAGAATAGAAAGTCTGACCATCAATATGTCTTTGCCATTAAGTATCAAGGTAGAATAAAACTATCTTACAAAGTGTTCAAACAGGTACCTGAATATCCAACTTTTTGACCTCCTACTTCTCGTTCTATAGAGTTTATATACATAATTATCAAGATCCAAAAGAAATGGATCTGAAAACCTCCTCATCTATATTTAGTTTCCTATTTCAAATAATCAAGGAGAATATCAAAATTGATCTCCAAGTCGAATTGATGAGGTGGCTAGTCAACTATTGTCCATGAGATTGTTTAGGAAAATAAATTTGGCAAATTCCTAAAAAATAGGGTCCAACAATATCTTTGTATCTCCCAAACGGTGATAGCTATGTAAAAATCGAGAGAGTGTTTTGTGAAGGGTCCCATTCCCAACAAAAACCTCTTTTTTTTTTCGAAAAATTCATCTCCATCTGTTCTGCAACCTCGCCCAAAATTAGTGACTAAAACAGGAAATTATTTATTGTGAAATCTCTAAAAAAGGGCCTCAAAGATCAATTTGTATCTCTTAAAATGTGATATTTGTGTAAAAACTGAGAGAGGTTTTTGTGAAGGGGAATGTTACCAACCAAAACCTCTTTTTGTTTCAACTAATTCATCTCCATATGTTTTGTAACCTCTCCCAAAATTACTGACTAAAACAAGAAATTATGTATTGTGAAATCTCAGAAAATTAGGCCTCAAAGATATATCTAAATCTCTTAAACTGTGATAGTTGTGTAAAAACCGAGAGAGGGTTTTGTGAAGGGGCATGTTCCGAAAGAAAAAAACCTATTTTTGTTTCAACTAATTCATCTCTAGTTGTTCTGAAACCTCTCTTTTTTCTTTTGTAAATAAAAAGGGGGTGGGACCTGTTATATTACTTTAACAAAAATATACAAAAAAGAGCTACTTGGGATGCCAGTTGTCCCGCCTACATAGGAAACCAGGACAGCTGGACAGCCCCTGCCACATGTCATCCTGGTCTCAAAATAACTAAGTTTTACCCTGCCACGTCCCACCCGGAGGAAACCAGGACGAGCCGTTTTGAAACTGCAACTAAGTATCATGAGTTTTATCTAAAAAGACTGTAAACTAGAAGGCTCAAAGCTGAGCTAATAACAAGATAGGAAAAAAAAAACCAAGCCTGGAATTCCATTGACTTGATATCCATCGCACTTGAGCTGATCCTCTGTCATCTTCTATCCAGCTGGGAAGGCATATGGGCGTGCACAAGTTGGACATTGGCACCTCGGATGTGTCCGGGAGTGGGCTGCGAAGTACATATCCATTCGTTGTTCAATCCTCGCCAGCCGAAAGGTCTGGTCCCTCAGCAAGCTTCTGATCTCAAAGATAAGGCTGAGGCATTCCCAGTTGGTTGAGGGCGGCTGCTCCTGACTGTTGCCTTCACTGAAGTCCTTGTCATTCCCAGGCGGCTTGTCCTTCTTAGCTTTTTCGAACGAGTCAGAGGGTCTCTCCTCTTCTATATAGTAGGGGGAATGGGGCGCTTCGGTACTGTCGGCTTGGGGGGCTACGTTGTCGCCAGCTGGTGAGAGCCGTCTTCCTTGGCCAAAGTCTGAAGGCGGGTGCCAATTTTCGGGTACAGTAAACAGCAGGTGTTCCGGAATGCTCTCTGGTATGCCTCCTTCAAGAATCTCTTCGACCACATACGCCATGGGTGGCATGCGTGGTCTCACTTTCCTCCGTCGAGTGGCCATGGCGAGAGCTGCCTCGAATTGTTGTTTTCGCTTCCTCCTGGACTTCGCGGCATACCATGCCGCTCCCCTTCGTGGAGTCCCGCGCAGTCTCGGCATGATGGAGGTCTGTTGGAATTTCCAATGGCTCCCCCGAGAGGTCGCTCTGCCTCCTATCACGCAAGGAATTCTATAATATGTCACCTGCACCTGCGAGTTCTCAGAGAGGCGATAGTAATTTTGTTGTTCTGTTGGAGCGAGAACGGCCCATAGCTGTTGGTTCTCCCCTCCAACGATCCGAGCTATGAAAAGTAGCAAGAGCCGAGCCTCCATGGCTATAACGTCCACTTGAATGGTGCTAGCCAGACTGGTACAACTCCCGCGAGCGAGAGGCCTCGTCGGGTTAATGCTATCGCGAGAATTCATGGCAGGATTGAATTGTGAGGGGACGCTGGCCGGTAGATGTATTAATGGGACGTCCCGGTTGGCTCCCGTGTGGCTCCCTTTCTCTACGTGTCACCCCATCCGGGGCTTGAAGGTCTTCTGTGGCCAGTGTTTGGCATCGATTGAAGATCTCTGGATCTGGTGGCAGTCGGGTCTTCCAACAGAAGTGTTCCATCTCCCTCTCCACCGCCACATTTGCTAGACAGTCCGCCACTTTGTTAGCTTCCCTTCTTACATGAGAGGTGGTGATGCTGTATTGAGGTTGAAGTAGGTGGCTAAAATCTTCAAGCAGGTATTGAAGTCTTCAACTTGGCGAAGCTTTGTCAGGGTTACCTCCATGCATTATCTTAGTTGTTAGCCCTATAATGACTTGCAAATCTCCTTCTAGGATTATTTGATGATAACCTTTGTCCATGGCTGCTTGGAGGCCTCGGAGTAATCCAGTTAGCTCGGCTACATTGTTGGTTGTGTCTCCTAAAAATCCTGCTTCCAGCCCAAGTATTACCCCGGTGGAATCTCTGAGCACGGCTCCATATCCTGGTTCTGAAACCTCTCTTGAGGATAAAGGCTAAAACAAATAAAAAATAGAGTATTTCTTGTAGCTTTCTGGTTCTACAAAAAGATCATCTTTGTCATCATAAACTACATCTATACCTTTAAACATAGATTTATATATTTAATTTGATTTTGTGGTTTCTCTTTTCACAGGTCTCCTAGAGTATTTGAGCAACGTGTTTTTCTTTTTCTTGTGTCTTCCCCAAATTTTTAGTTTCTTTTTCGTTCCTGTGCAAATGAGGTATCTTTGCTTGTTCCTTGAGGCTTGTTTTAGAATCTTTAGAATTATCCTCTATGACTATAAGGTTATATTTTTTAATAGATGGATCGAACATAGCCTTAGATTTTAACCTGAATTTGTTGACAACCCTAGTGGAGTTTCTCCTAGGGCATTTAGACATAGTTTTATGTTTCTTCCCTTGTTTTTTTCCCTTGGAACCTTTATTAATTGTCAATTTATGTTTATGATTGACTGTGGATTTATAATCTTCATCCACATATACTTCCATATTTATCGCTAGATCAAGAAACATATCAATATCTGCATCCGGTTTTGATTTCTTACCTCTACTGGTGGTAACTTCTTCCTGGCCTTTACCTACATGATCATCAACAACGACCTGCTGAGTTTGCCTCTTCCTTTTGATGGCCCTTGTTACCCTAGTTGCAGATGTTTATTCTTTAATTGGGGATTCATTGACTGTACCAATCTATTTCTGTATAGATGATCTCTTCCCTTTGGGTTTTTTAGATTTGCTTGGTTGTGGATCATTACCTAGAGACTGGATTTGCCAATCCCAAGATCTATGGACTTCATTCAAAGAGGATACAACCAATGGCTTTATTAAAACTTGATGAAAAATACTGCCTTTGGTTGTAGCAGGATGAGACTACATCCTTTTGGACATTTTTGACAAATTCTTTAGTAGGAAAATAAGGTAAATTGAGGGGATAATCTCCATTAATGTGCATTAACAGTCTGATATGATAAATGTAAACCAGTGAGAACCTACCCTCACATGTAATATACCTATGAATGATTATCAAATCAATATGCCATTCCTTTCTGATCGATCTATGTGGTATTCCCTTTTTCCAATTAGGGTTTTATTTTTCTGGAATCAAGAACCGATTCACGAACTCCATTACCGCATTCTCTTTCTTCCACAACATTTCTCCACCAATTGGCAATTTGCAAAGCTCTCGCAATTGAGTGTTTAGTCACCATCATCAAGAATTTCCCAATCACAACTTCAAAACCATCAAAGTTTTGTGCGAAGATCATTGAGACATGTTCATCGTGCCCCTAGAAGGTTGTGAAAAATTCAAACCAACCTGCATCTTTAAACCTCTACGCCATTTGTGGGTATGATTCAAGCAATTATGTGCCCTCAGGTTCCAATCTAATGATTTGTCCAGTCTTCTTCGGTGCCATGTTGCTGGTATAATTCTGTGAACAGATCTGAGTGGTTTGGAATAGAAAATTTTAAAACTTGTGACTGTTAGAAACCAGAGATCCCTTATATTTCTAATTCAATCTCTGCACACAATATCCAATACATTATAATAACAGGTGGTAGTTCATTTTAATAATATCGGGACATGTTTGATTTAATGCATTATTTCTTAGAATTCATAATCACTCTGCAAATATAAACCATAATTTAGTCTTCAAGTCAAATCTTTGAGTCAATTTGCTACAATGATTTGACTCAACAAAAACATGAATAAGAAACAACCTCCAAAAGACTTGTAGATTACACATTGGTCCTCAACCAAGAGCTTTAATACCTTGTTGGAGAATAAGAGAATTGCAAAAGTGAAGAGTTATGAATTCAAAGAAGAGGTGATGTCTAAAGATATTATTATAACAGTGAATAACAAGTGAACATAACTCAACATACAATGGATAAAACTATATTGTTGTTATTATGTGATCGATAAACCAATCCATAGGATCATCTATATATAGCCTAAAGTATAACTCACTCCTTTAGAATGAGGAAGATACAATCAACTTTGATCATCTTAAGTGCACCCAAATCTCCTACGTTTTTTCTTTGAAGTGCTCACTAATCAACTAAGTCAAGACCACCTTTAGTCAACCTAACCAACCAATTGATTTCCCAGTTGATCTCTCTAGTCAAATCCCAAGTCACCTTTGACTATTCATTAAATGTCTCCAAAATATCGAGAGGTGAGATTAACTTGTTGTTCCAAACAATAAGCATGCTAGGTTCTATGTGCAAACCTAAGAGAACGAATGGATTCCTGCATTATATAAGTGGGTTATTCCTCAAGTCATATTTAGCGAGTTCTCTTCTAAGCACCTTCTATTTTTACAGGGCTTCCTTTTGTCTATGGCCACTTGAAGGTCTCCTTATGTTAGATACATATTGATTCTGCAAGAGGATCGTTGTGAGAAATCTACCAACTTAGAAGGGTATATGCTTGAAGGGTTTTATGTCTTCATTCTAAACTACTTTCCCCTAGGTCACTGGATGATGATCCTCTTAGGATTTATTCTCAATAAAGATCCATCATTGTCTCATTTACTCTTCAAAAAGATAGGAAAATTTTAGTAATTTCAGGTAAAATTGTTCCATCAATTAGTCTATTCGGTGATAGTCAGAGAGCTTGATGATCCTTCCCAAACTTGTTAATGGTTTATTTTTTTGATCAAGAATATTTAAGAACCCAAATGTTATTATTAACTCAACTAGACTATTTATTATGCCCCTATGGGGATACAACGATCACATTTTGTTAATAATATGTCCATACAAAGCTTGTTTTTTTTTTTTTTGGCTATGGTTCAACTTAGTGAACTATTTATTATATTTTTCTTGTTATTTTAGAAATTGAATTATGTGTTGTTTGATTGGCGTTGCAAGGGTGGTAGGATCATTGGATTTTAGAACCCTAGGGGTGGCGGGAGGTGACATCAATGATCTATGAAACTTGAATGCAGATTGGTAGGAATAACTATTTTAGCACACATATTAAAAGAAACCAAACCAGGGCTCTGTATTTTCAACTTTGACAACTCTACTAAAACGGCTTATCAAATGAATCAACACAAGACCTATTTTTATTGCAAAACTATAGGCATCTAAGGTTTGAGTCCTAGTAAGGGGAAGTGAAACATTGAAATAATAAATACCAAAATGGAACACTGGTGGTGTCGGCAACAAAGTATAAAACTGATTGAGTGAGATACAAAGTATGACAAAATGGCAAAGAAGATGTGAAAATTAAGAGAGACGTGTGAATAAAAATCAATTTATGAGTTGAGGTATTTTGTTCGGTGTGGTATTACTGCCAGGTTTTACTCATTGGTGAACTGTGAGGTATTTAGTTTGGTGCTGAGAATTTCTGTTTAGAGAACAATCTTTTCTGTTTAGTTTGGTGCTAAGAATTTCTATTTAGAGAAAAATAAACTAAATTAAGTTTAGAGAAAAATCTTTTCTGTTTAGTTTGATCATAATGTTGTGTTTTCAATTAACTACACAGTTGTCGATATGTTCAAGTGGTTAAGGAGGAAGACTTGAAATCTGTTGGGCTTCGCCCGCGCAGGTTCGAACCCTTCTGTCGACGTACAAATTTTAATGGATTTTTTCAGACCTGTTTCGAAGTTATGCTCTCTAAAGAACTGCATCAGTAGCAGTGATCCAATGATCTGTTTCAATCATGATCCACCGATTTTAATGGATTTTTTCAGACGCATGTATGTAGCAGTGATCCAACGATCTATTTCGAAGCTATGCTCTCTAACGCTAATTCAATAAACTCTTACCACACAAAAGCACTGCATAAGTCATTTATGAATTCCACGTCTGCGGTCGTGGAGACTTTGTGTTGAATCCCAATACTCATGGATATTTATTTGCATGTTCATATGTTTAAAGAATGAATCAATCATCATCTTTAGGGCTTGACACACTTTCTAGTCAATTCTATTTTGACGGATGAAGCATGGTTGTCCACAACATCATGCCCGGTACTTACCTAATTGTTTGAAATTACACATAATTACTATAGGAATGATATCATGTAATATATATAAGTAAATAAATAAACAAAAGATATTCTGCAAAAATTGAAACAAATGAAAATGTTACATTCAAAAAATTAATGTAAAGAAATACCTGGAACAATAATTGTCAACATTATGTGCTCCCTCTTTATTGAAATCCAAGGAGGACTATTATTGTTGATAAAATAGGCCACACTGAGTAAATAGACCTTAGATATCTGAATGGATTAGCATCGTTAACTACCAATGAAAGCCTAACATTACGAGGTTCATCTTTGAAATCTTCCCATTTTTCCTCAATTTCCCTAAATGCAGAACCATCGGCAAGAATTCGAAGAACACCATCTCCACTTCTATTACGTGCATGGTAATCCATAAATTGTTATATGCTTTCACACCTGAACAATCATTGCAAACATGGAATTATGGGAATATGACGAAGAAACTTTTGAGGCAACCTTTTTGTTACTTGATCGGTTCGATATCTACTGATAAAACATTGCGAACATTATGTTTTCGAAGCATGTTATCCATAATATATAATATGGTCATTAGGAAATGCATCTATAGTTTGATAATCCATTCCAATGTCTTTCATAATGGCATGCAAACCTCGATATGTGCGAGGTAAAATATTTGACGATGGTAACAAAAATTCACCTAACAATCTACAACATAACAA
>JASDQU010753092.1:17394-28763 GCA_032191745.1 Picea mariana | reverse complement strand
GAGTTAGGTTAAATCCCAAGGTTAACTTCTATTTTTCTGTTGAGTTATCTTTTACTCCTTTTATCCTTTTCCTTTCTCAAGTCAACTTAAAATATAACTTTAGTCTAGTTGACCTTCCCCCTCAGTGTGAGACTATGACCTAGTGGGGGTGCCCAGGCCACTAAGTCTCCTCATCACCTCTCTAAGAGGTGGGGGACATTACACATGGAGGAATACATGATCCACCCAATAAGGATAATTCTTGGATACCCACGTTTTCAGGGGAAGGGGGATCATATGGTAACTTGCATTGGACCAAGTTCTGTGAGGGTTTTGATTTTCATCAATCTGGACAAGAACACCCTAATGTATTTATGAGACTCTTTGTAAGCTCACTCACCAGAAGTGCTAGGAATGGATCAACGCTCAACCAAGTGTAAGCTTCAAGACCCCCGAGGACCTAGAGTTGGCTTTCAAAGGGAAGTGGTGTAAACAAGAAAATGTATAATCCTTTCACTCCCAATACATCCAAATTTGCATAGGATCCAACGAGAGCATTAACGACTTCAATGATAGGTTCAATCTTCTCTTTAAAAAACTATGACCCAACTTTAACTCTGAAAGTGCTATTCTCCAGCATTACTTGGACTCCTTAGAGGGAACTCTATGGTTCACCCTCAAGAATCGATTACTCTCAAGCATAGACGAAGCACAAGAAGATGCTTATCAAATTGAGTAAAACCTTAGGTTCGAGGACTCCATCCATCAGAATAACATTTTGTACAACAATGACTCATGGGAATCAAATAATGAGGGCATTGTGGAATTTGAACCTAACCTTCCCGAGAATCTTGGGGTGGAATCTAGTGCTTACCCTAGGAAGTGGAACACATGTTCCACCAACATACAAGATGTTTCCTTATTCTCTCAAGAGAACTAACCCCTTGGGAAAGTAGAACCCATTCCAAACATCTTTGCAACACACAAGAATGAAGATATTGAAGTTTCCCTAATGTAAATCTACAAAGATGACATTCTTGAATAAGTTTCTCTTTTTGTCCACCAAGTGGAAAGCATTGGACCAAGGTATGGGGAAACCACACCTTTTTATGTTACTCTCTGATTCAATGACTCCCTCCTCCATAACTATGTCTTTTACCCAAACTCTACAACCAACATTATGACTGAGATGGTCATGCATCAATTGGGTCTAAGTATATCACAACCAAACACACGAGGAGATTTTGCAAAGGGAATTATGAAGGATTTGAATGTTTCTTTTGACTCTTTCCCTAGCGCTCCTTTTACTATAGATGTGTTGGTAATATATGATTTGAGAAATTGGGGTATCATATTCCACAAGGACCTTGTAGAATACTTGGTTGGGAACTTCCAAAACCAAGGATCCGAAGTGGTCATACCTCACTCTAAAGGAGGATTCTTCACCTTGCACAAAGAACCCATTATAGTATCCCTAGTTGAAACCCCTGGTGAACCAGATGATCAGCTCCTATGTGTTAACAATGGAATTGAGAATTGGTTCATCCAAGAAGAAAGTTCGGGAGGTGGGACTGCCAAAACACCTGAAGGATTATGGACTTTAGAGTTTGATGGATCTCGTTCAAGTTCTGGGTCAAGCGTAGGTATCGTCTTGACAACCCCTTCCGAAGAGACCTTCTATTATTCTTATAGACTTGATTATCACTGTACAAACAACATTGTTGAATATGAAGCTATGATCCTAGGTCTCAAATTGGCCATCGATAAAGATGTCACACACTTAAGGGTGATAGGGGACTCAGAGCTCATAGTGTCACAAGTGTTACTAGACTTTGCTACCAAGAATGAAAATATGAAGGGGTACCATGACTTGGCACGATCCATTGCAAATCTTTTGGGATGGTGACAATCAAAGTCATTACCCGAGAAGAGAACCATGTGGCAGGTGCCTTGGTTGTTTCTTCTTCTACCTTACAACCTTGTGATGGTCCACTCTGAGACCTACACAAAATGGAAGTCCTTTTTAGGCCTTCTATCCCTGATAACTTGGAACACTGGCAAGTCTTTGAAGATGATGACCAGATCATTAGGTTTATGAAAAATAATAAATAATTCACTGATTCACAAGTAAAATTCCTGGCTGATTCTATGGACTTGGATGTGGTTAACCTTCAAAGTAACACCTTTCCTAAAGGATGTGTCCCTTTAGAACACCTCTTTGACATAAACAATGGTTTCAAGGGAAAGAATCCCAACAAACAAATATATGAAGCCCTAGAATTCAACATTGGTACAAAGATGGATCCAAGGATGGTCAAGATAGGGTAAGGAACTGTTGAGAAGGAAAGGATGGAAATTCTAAACCTCATAAGAGAATTCAAGGATACTTTCGCTTGGAATTATGATGAATTAAAATCTTATAGGGGTGATGCCATCCAACATGCTATACCTTTGATAGAAGGAGCCAAACCTTTTTGACAAAAACTAAGACACATCAACCCGAAGTTGGCAAACCAAATACAAAAAGAACTCCAAAAGATGGTTGATGATGGTATCATAGCTCCCATCGGGTACTCATCATGGATGTCGAATTTGGTATTTGTCCGAAAAAAAAACTGGTGATATACATTTGTATGTTGATTTTCGAAACCTTAACCAATTATCCTTGAAGGACAACTACCCCCTCCCAAATATGGAACATTTGTTTCAAAGGGTTATAGGGGCAGGGATGATGTCCATGTTGGTTCTGGGTACAACCAAGTCTTTCTTAAAAGAGAAGGTCAGCTTAAAATGACATTTACCACACCATGGAGAACATTTATGTATTTGAGAATGTTGTTTGGCCTTATGAACGTCGGTGCTACCTTTCAAAGAGAAATGTATTTTTACTTTAGGGATCTCATTCAAAAAATCATAGAGATTTACCAAGATGATCTCACAGTTGTTTCAAAGGAGAGGAAAGACCACATATCACACCTCAGAATTGTTTTTGAACGATGTAGGAAATATGGTATCTCCTTGAACCCTAAGAAATCTGTCTTCGGGATAGACGAAGGAAAAAATTTGGGTCACATAGCATTGGAAGGAGGAATATCCATAGACCCTAAAATGGTTCAATCTATTAAGGATGTACATCCCCCATCCAACAAGAAGTCCTTGCAATCCTTCTTTGGAAAAATAAATTTCATTCGAAGATTTGTCCCAAACTTTGTCGAAAGGATAAAACCCATGAGTACTTTACTGAGGAAGGACGTTGTGTTTAAATGGGATGATAAAGCCATCAAATATTTTGAAGACATAAAAGAATCTATCTCCCAAGCCCCAATCTTGACCAACCCAGATTATTCATGAGACTTCATAATATTCTCTTTTGCCTCCCAGGATACCATTGCAAGCATCTTGCTACAAAAATACGTTGACGATTATGAACACCCTATAGACTTCATAAGTAAAGTCCTTAGGAATTCAGAGATGAATTATTCTATTACTGAGAAGAAAGCGTATGTCTTAGTGAAATCCCTCGAGCGCTTTGGAAACTACGTGGGTTACAACAAAATCAAAGCTTATGTCCCTTACCCAGCAGTGAAGGATGTTTTATCGCAACAAAATTGTATGTGTACTAGGGGTTTCCAAAATCCAAGAGTATGACTTAGAGATAAAACCCACCAAGATCATAAAGGGACAGGATCTAGCCCAGATGTTGACTAAGAGCAACCAAGAGGCCATACAAATGGGAGAAAGTGAGCAAATAAATATGGTAGTCAGTGAATTAGAGCATGACGAGTGGTATTATGATATCATCTACTACCTTAAGAATTTATCATTCCCAGATCACCTAGTGGACTACAAAAGAAGGGCTTTGAGACTTAAGGCTATGAAATACTGCCTAACCGAAAATGGCCTTGGTTGAAAGGATCCTAATGGAGTTCTCCTTATATGTTTCAACCGACAAGTAGCTGAGAAGTTGTTGAGGGAATTACACTCTGGATTTTGTGGTGGACATTTCATAGCTCGTACTATTTCCCACAAGATCCCGAGAGTTGGATACTATTGGCCAACACTATTTTCTGATACTCACCGATATGTCCGATCCTGCCAACCTTGCCAATACTTCTCTGTTAAAAAAAATTAGCAACACAACCTCTAAAACCCGTAGTGGTAGAAGATTCATTTCAACAATGGGGGTTAGATTTCATTGGAGAATTTAAGGACAAATTGAGCAATGTATACCATTGGATCCTAGCAGCCACATATTATTTTACTAGATGGGTAGAGTCTATCCCCACAAAGAAGGCCACTGAGGAAGTAGTGATTTAACTTTTTGGAGGAACAAATCATAACTAGGTTTGGTGTCCTATCCAAGATTACTACAGACAATGCCAAGGTATTCAACTCCCATGCACTAACACAATTTTGTTTCAAGTATGGCATTGTCCTATCTCATTCCTCCAACTACTATCTTCAGGGAAACAGATTAGCAGAATCTAGCAATAAGAACCTTATGAACATTATCAAGAAAGTCGTAGGGGAAAAAAGAGGTCTTGGGATAGAAAAATTAAATATGCCTTGTGGGTAGATTGAATAACAACAAAGACCTCAACAGGAAGGACCCATTTTGAGCTAGTATATGGATTAGAAGTGAAACTTCATATGAACCTCCAAATCCCCATCCTTCATTTTTCTCGGCAGTATGCTACCGATAGAGAATCAATCCAAGGGTGAATTAACCAGTTAATAGAATTGAATGAGGATAGAAGAACCACCCTGAGCCAAATGGCAAGAAGCTAGGAAAAAATCAAGAACACCTTCGATCACAAGGCAAAAGAGAGAGATTTTGTTGAGGGTCGAGATATGGTGTTGTTATGGGATGAGAGAAGGGTGAAACCTGGTATGTGCAAAAAGTTGGATGGACTATGGACAAATCCATTCAAGATCATAAGTCCTGCAGGGACAAACTCTTTCAACTTAGGGACCATGGAGGGAGAGGATCTGAAGTTACCAGTGAACGCTTTGCACATCAAGCATTACTACCCACCAACAACATGACAGGTAAGTGTGGGTAAGTAGGCATTTGCATTCATTGTGTATACCATTTGAATTTCATGCTAGAATAGTTTCTATTCACATTTGTACATATACTTGTTTTTCACATTTTGTATTATATATGTATGAGTTGGGGGTGATATCACCACCCCAAATGATTGCTGACGACCTTATGTTAAGATCAAGAAGGTCATAGGTTATGCTAGATATGTTCAGGTTCTCATACACACTACAGTGAGCACATGCCCCCAAGTTGGAGCCAGATGTTATCCCCTAACCTAGGGATAACTAAGGAGATCATGTCTCTTGTCCCACAGGTCCTAGACAGAGAGTACCGAAAGCCATATCGAATTGAGCATGGGCCTGGAGGGCCCATCCTTTAATTCTTTAGCACCTCCACTTTTTCAGCAACAACAACATCCATCACCTAGGCCTGGTCCTGCATCAAAAATGGATCTTGCTCCATGAGGTAATGAGTCTGGGTATCATGGTATGTGTCACTCTGATCCTCAAAACCTTTGATTATGTGAATTTAATTATTTTTGTTTCTAACGGGTGCTTGGATCATATGATTTTCCACTTTACCACACCTGAGGGGAATGACAGGATACCCTAGTAAGTTGGTACCCATAGGGTTTGAGTTTCCACTCCCACCATACTTACTACTTTTCATATTTTTCCCACTCATCCATCCCATTACACTGGTCTGGGCATTGGGTTGGCCAAATATCTAAGGGTTGTACCTTGCCTTGTGGGAAGAAGGGGATAAAGGCCTAGAGGGTAAAAGTAGATGGAAAAAGATAAAATCCAAAAGAATGAAACCTTGATATGCTTCGCCCAGGGATCCCCAAGAAAGCAATAAAAATCTTCTCAACAAGAAACAAAGGGACCCATAAAAAATAATAAAAACAAGACCTAGTTAGAGGATAGGGGGTCTCATAATGAGCCAACCTATTAGGTCCATGGGAATGTAGTGGTATGACACTACCAAAAGTTGGTCACCACGCCAGGGTAGTGGATCTTGGTGGCATATCCAAGAGAAAGGGGGTCTCATCACAAGCCAAACTTCTCATTTCCGTGAAATGCTTGTGGGTAACATTGCAACCACTGGTCACCATGCCAGGGCAGTGCCCAGTAACTAGCCTCTTGAAATGAAAAGAAATAAGAATAAAGATAAAAGGCATGAATGGGATTGAAAAATGTTTCATCCATGACAGGTGTAACTCGCCCTCTTCAGAGGCACCCACATGTAAGCCATACATTTCCCTTCTATCACTGCACCACTTGCTCAGAAATCCCTTACCACCTCATCTACTCACATGGCCTAGGTTTGACTTCTCCCGGAAACATCCCACATCCAATGGGCATTAGCCCAATAGGACGTCCTAGCGTTTCCTCCAAACTTGGCTTGTAGATTAGTATAATGTCTTTGAGCACTTTTTCGGGTAAAGGGGGTTTTATGCACATGTTTAATAACTTCATGATTAGATGTGATTGACATTGCTATGATCTCTATGAATTATGAGCCCGTGGAGGGAGTATATGTTGATGTTGCAGGGTCACAGCCAATGGATAGGTACCCCGATGGACATGTAAACATGGGGAGATGATTAGTTCGGACCTCCATGGGGCTAAAATCCCACCAGATGGATGTTGAGACCCCAGCAAGGGGTGGAGACAGATCAGAGGATTGCACCAGAGAGAGAGGAGGAAGTTTCACCAGGGGAAACTTGGCAGGTATAGACCCAAGGTGGTTGTGCCCTTTCCACCATGATGTAGGCCTTGGAAGGCACATGATGTCATCCAAGTCACCCATGACGTCATCCAACGCTTTGGGAAGTTTTGGAGGTAGTTGTGTGCCAAGTGGCACGTGTGGAAGGCTCTCGAGGCACAAGAAGGCCTAACGTTTTTCTCCAGGAGGCCAACGTTGTCCAAAAAGGGCCTAACATCATCCTAAAAGGGAATGATGTCACCTTAGAAGCTTGATTTAGGGTTTCATTGTGACATTTAATGTAAAAACTAGATATTATTTGTGACTAGCCATGTCAGCCTTTTTGACCTAATTTTGGTCTTTGGTATCGTATAAATAAGGGGAAATTGCCTCTTATTTTTCATCATCTTTCACTCACACTTGTGAGGTCTGAAATTTGCGCCTTAATTAGGGTTTTATGACTGAAATTTAGTGCACATTTGTTGAAGGAAGGCTATTCTTTGTGTTTTTTGGCATTTTCTTGGTGGAGAGTTTACAACTAGGTGATGTGCTAGATTATTCTTGGTGAATGTAAGTAAAATTATGCAATTCTTCTTGCTTTTGAATGGTTATAATATCTTTACTTTTCATTTTTATAACGATTATAAAATTGCTAGCTTAAAACCCTAGGATATTAAGCACATGTTATTGTCCTTATCTCAATTGTTATCCACCTACTAGATTGTGCCAAGGAGTCGTTTTTCTTGAAGCCATTGCTAAGGGCCTTGCCATTGCAACACCCTAGCACTTGTTGCTTCATCTTAGTCATCACTTGCTTCATTATTTGAGTTAAATAGGGAGTAAAATCTACTAATGCCTAGGTTTACCTACACCTTAGTAGTCATTTTCCCCTAGGGTTTGGTGGTTGAAGCCTTGGCTTACCAACACTTCATCCATCAACTCCTATTGTCTTTGGCTCTCCCATTATCATCCTGCTCCTTCAATAGTTGCAACCACTTTATTGACTCCATTTTCCCTAATAAAGCATTAGTCTAAGACCTCCATTGAGTTTTTGATCAAACAAACCTTCAAAACCTATTCTTCAAACAACCTACTAAGACTTTCTAACCCTAGAATAGCTCGATCTACTAACCTACTTGTTGTTGTTATCAAAGTAAGTTACAACCATTTAATGCAACATTAAAGTCTCATAAAGCAATTGTAAAGACTAAATTTTGGTTTGTCTTACGTCCTTCTATCAAATGCTAATGATACGACTTCAATGGTTAATGGGTTTTAGTCATCTTGAAGCTTGTCTTAAGACATTTTATGTGAAGTATTTCTCTATAAACATTGTTTTTATAAGATTTTTGTTTACTTCATTATATTCAACAAATTGCTTTGTTTAAGAAAGTCAACGGTTTTATAAAGTGCTAACCAGCAAGTGCTCTTGCAAATATATAGTTTTCATGTTGCTTTGTTCCAGGAAGGTATAGTTATGGCATATTACATATTAATTGGTCATTTAAATAGGACTTTTTGATCAGTGGTAACTTGTGAGAGAGGACCTTTTACTTAGCTACTTTCGCTTGCCTTCTCAAAACCCCAGGTCACCAGGGACGTCTCCCGTGGGCCTACCGCCCTAAATATAAAGAGACATCCTATTGAGGTGATAATGATAGGATTAGTCTCCAATTACACCAATTTTCTCTTCTTTAACCTTTCCTACTATCAATGTACAAATTGTGTGATAACATGACTCAAGCCCTTAGAAGGTCACTTTAATCGTTGACCGTTGGATTTGTAGGTGGATAGATCTCTATCGTTAGTCGGAGTATTCCATTTTTAGGTCGAGTTGAGACTCCAAACTGACCATAGTTGTCGATCCATCAGAGCATGGAGGTAGCAGATATACCACCGTTGGATTTAGTGTCCATAATATCGGGGAAAAATCCATTGAGAAGAATTGGTTGGAATTGATCGTTTCGGAGTTTACTCTAAGGAGTTCGGAGTTGACTCTAAGGAGTTCGGAGTATATTTCCAAAGAGTTCTAAGTATAATTCGTATATCTGGAAGTAGGCAAGTTTAACCTTAGTTGTTGATTACCAAGGGGTCCCACTTAGAAGGTCAAGGTGGAAGAGTGAGATGGTGCTGACCAGGAGCACCAGCACGATGAGGTGTGTCGAAAGTTGATTGATCGTCGGGATGAATGTAGGTATAAATGGACAAGATGGTTTGGAGTACCTCTCCAAAGGGTTTAGAGCATGATTCTGAAATGAGATTTGCATCGTTGATCTATCGTAACAAAGGAACTCCATAAGAGATCTGGACCATTGGTCTACCGTGAATGGAGGAACTTCGAAAGATATATGGACCATTGATATTTTGTGAATGAAGGAACTCTGAAATGATATCTGGACTGTTGATCTGTCGTGAACGGAGGAACTCCGAAAGGAGATCTGCTGTGAATGAAGGAACTCTGAAAGATATGGACCGTTGATCTTTCATGAATGGAGGAACTCCAAAAGAAGATCGGTATCATTGATATATCGTGAACAAAAGAACTCCGAAAGGATATCTGAACCGTTGATTTGTTGTGAATGGAAGAAATTCGAAAGGAGATCTGGACCATTGATCAGAACCTGAGCAAGCTTTGATCTTAGCCATTCTTCGAAGGGCGTTGTTCGAGTAAGTTATAGACCCGGAATAGATGCACTCCAAAGGAGGGACTCTGAGGGATGATCATAATCATAGATCGGAAAAAGGAAGATCAGATCCCAGTCGTTGGTTTGATATATAAGCTTGTGAATCGAGGAGGACCATATGCCCGATGATGATGTTTCAAATTGAAATAGGTCCACGTGGCGTACAGAGATTGGTCTGCATGTCACATGGGCATTGTGCCACATGTCGATAAGAATCGAGTTTTTAGATGAGATTCTATGGGAAATATGAATTCCACGTCTTAGGTGGTAATGGTTCCACATGTGATGCAGAGATGATGTCATGTGAAAGAGATATTCAACACATGAGGATGAAAGAATGGGCATTAAACAACATGTACTTTAGAATCGTCGACTCAACCAGAACCGTTGGATCATCAATGCGAGGACCGTCATATGGGAGGATAATTAAATGTCCTGCAAGTAGAGTTTTAAACTCACTCAAA
This sequence comes from Picea mariana, assembly GCA_032191745.1. Taxonomy (NCBI): domain Eukaryota; kingdom Viridiplantae; phylum Streptophyta; class Pinopsida; order Pinales; family Pinaceae; genus Picea; species Picea mariana. Next base: position 18,882 of record JASDQU010753092.1, on the reverse strand, counting down.
GTCATTAGATGAGTGGATTATGAACCGTTGGATCTAGGAGGGGATCCAATTAATTGTGTGTCGTCGGAACTTTTGGCCAGGGCTATTTGCAACCCATGGGAATGAAATTCTTGACGACGTCGACATGAGGTTCCGTGGGGTTAGAACCTTGGATCGATGAGTCATGTGGAAAATGTCATGTCTGAGCCATGTTTATGCCACGTCAGATGATGCAGAGGTTAGATAGCCACGTGGGTGCAATGTGGCCATGAGGTGGCCTTGGGCCAATGGAGGCACGAGAACTTTGGGAAACCATAACTTTCAATCCAGAGCTCAATTTTTAGCAAAATTATAGTCGTTGGAAAGTTCTTGATCAACAAAATACGATGGTGGCCTCTGGATGAGACTTTGAGATGATTGAGGAAAAGTGAAATTTCAATACCCCATCCCTTAAAAGGGTACTTAGGGGGTTAAGTGTCTTACATTAGATTAGTGACATAACCCAAAACAATAAGGTGTATTAATTTTAGTGATGATACAATGAAAAATGATTTAAAGTAATCTAATAGTTGCATTAATTTCAACAATGTTATAACACAAAAACATAGAGTGCATTGATTTAATTGATAATATAATGAAAAATGACTCAATGCATTAATTGAAGAAATGATAACCAAACAAATTATCCAATGCATTGATTTTAACACAAAGATAGTGCAAATTATCAAGTCAAATGACTTTAACAATAACATAATACAAACCAATTTAAAAATGATTTTATTTTCTTGGGTGTGAGATAGGGTATGACCTTATAAAGAAACATAGATAGAGTATGACCACCTAAATATTTGAATGACCTTTGAAATCATATTCCTTTCTCATATGATCAATACGAAAAATATGGAAAAACTATTAGGTATCGGCAAAAGAATAGTGGAAGAGGACAAATTGAGATTAGTGAATACTTCACCTATATGTTATTTATTATAAGCATCCTATTGATGATGATGTGATGAGGACGACGACGATGAATTGTCAAACAAAAAATTTCAGTAGGGAGTTTTTGAGAGTTCATTCTTATTTTAGTAATCTCTATTTTCCTCTTAACACTCGTTATAATAACAAGATAATTTTGATCTTTTAGATTAGGGTTATTGACCTCTTTCTAGGATTTTAATTTTCTCTAATCCTCTAATCCTTAAGAACACCACAATTTCTCTTTAAATTTAGATGTTTAATGGTAATCACCTCCTCCTCTAGTTCCCAATGATTTGGTCAAGATTTGACATTGATTTTATTCTTAACAATAGTTATAATAGAGAGATACTTTTGATCTTCTAGATTAGGGTTAATGACCTCTTTATAGGATATTAATTTTCTTTGATTATTTAATTCTTTATAACACCATAATTTATCTTTATATTCTTAATGGTATCAATATTTTGTAGTTACCTCCTCCTTTATTTCCCAACTATTTAACAAAGACTAGGCATCTTTATGTCCACCCCT